>CAUYRH010084376.1:0-47871 GCA_963574655.1 Perodicticus potto
GACTCCCTATTTAACAAATGGTGCTGGGTTAACTGGCTAGCAACCTGTTGAAGACTGAAACTGGACCCACATCTTTCACCATTAACTAAGATAGATTCTCACTGGATTAAAGATTTAAACTTAAGACATGAAACTATAAAAATTCTAGAAGAAAGTGCAGGGAAAACTCTTGAAAGAATTGCTTTGGGTGAATATTTATGAGGACTCCCCAGGAAATTGAAGCAGTATCAAAAATACACTACTGGGACCTGATCAAACTAAAAAGCTTCTGTACAGCCAAGAACATAGTAAGTATAGCAAGCAGACTGTCCTCAGAATGGGAGAAAATATTTGCAGGTTATACCTCCGACAAAGTTTTAATAACAAGAATCCACAGAGAACTGAAACGTATTAGCAAGAAAAGAACAAATGATCCCATCTCAGGGTGGGCAAAGGACTTGAAGAGAAACTTCTCCAAAGAAGACAGGTGCATGGCCTACAGACACATGAAAAAATGCTTACCATCCTTAATCATCAGAGAAATCCCAATCAAAACTACTTTGAGATATCACCTAACTCCAGTAAGATTAGCAACAAAATCCCAAAACCAGAGATGTTGGCATGGATGTGGAGAAAAGGGAACACTTCTACACTGCTGGTGGGGAATGCACACTAATACGTTCCTTTTGGAAGAATGTTTGGAGAATACTTAGAGATCTAAAAATAGACCTGCCATTCAATCCTATAATTCCTTTACTTGGTATATACCCTGAAGACCAAAAATCACATTATAACCAAGACATTTGTACCAGAATGTTCATTGCAGCCCAATTCCTAATTGCTAAGTCATGGAAGAAGCCCAAGTGCCCATAGACCCACGAATGGATTAATAAATCATGGTACATGTATACCATGGAATACTATGCAGCCTTAAAGAAAGATGGAGACTTTATCTTTTTCATGTTTACATGGATGGAGCTGGAACATATTCTTCTTAGCAAAGTATCTTAAGAATGGAAGAAAAAGTATCCAATGTACTCAGCCCTACTATGAAGCTAATTGAAAGGTTCCATATGAAGGCTATAACCCAATTATAGCATAAGAATATTGGGTAAGTGGCAAGGGAGGGGAAGGAAGGGGGGAGGATGGGTGGAGGGAGGGTAAATGGTGGGGCCATACCTATGGTGCATCTTAGACAGGTTCAGGTGAAACTTACTAAATGCAGAATACAAATGTCTTCATACAATAACTAAGAAAATGACATGATGACTATGTCAAACAGTTTGGTGAAAATGTTTCAGATTGTATATGAAACCAGCACATTGTACCCCTTGATTGCACTAGTGTACTCAGCTATGATTCAACAATAAAAAAAAAAAAAGAAAGTGAACTATAGACATTTTCAGGTAAAAAGAGCTGAGAGATTTTACCACCAGCATTACAGATAAAGGTAAAGGAATTTTATCAGGCTGTTGAGAAATGATACCAGTTCTTCGGGAATTATTAAAAGCATGAGATCAGTACATAATGGAGTATATATGCAAAAGTGTATTGTTATATCCTAATTTCTTTGAAAGACACCTATGTATTTAAAACAAGACACCAACAATATTGTACATGTATTATGGATTTTATAAAATATACAATAGTAATATACATGAAAGGAGGAGAAAAGGATAGAAGGTAACTTCTTATATGTGAAGTGGTATAATATTAATTCTAGTTATACCATGGTAAGTTTAAAATACTTATTATTTCCATAATAATTAACCACACATAGATGTTGTTCCCATAAGATTATAAATTCAGTGTAACCTAAATGTAAATTGTTTATAAAGCAATGTCCTAGGCCTTCACTTTCACTCATTACTCACTCATTAACTCAGAGAAACTTCCGTTCCTGTAAGTTTCATTCATAATAATGCCCTATACAGATGTACTATTTTTTATCTTTTATGCCTGCCTGCTTTCCTTCCTTCCTTCCTTCCTTTTTTCCTTTCCTTTTCTTTTCTTTTCTTTTCTTTCTTTTTTGAGACAGAGTCTCACTCTGTCACCCAGGATAGAGTGTGGTGGACTCAGCCTACCTCACTTCAACCTCATACTCCTGGACTCAAGCTATCCTCCTGTCTCAGCCTCCTGAGTAGCTGGGACTACAGGTGCTCACCACAATGCCTGGCTAATTTTTCTATTTTTAGTAGAGACAGGGTCTCTCACTCTTGCTCAGGCTGATCTCAAACTTCTCAGCTCCAGCCATCCTCCCACCTCAGCCTCCCAGAGTGGTAGGATTATAGACATGAGCCACTGCACCCAGACATTACACTATTTGTTTTTACTGTATGCTCTCTATGTTTAGATAGACAAATACTTACCTTTTTCTTCCAATTGCTTACAGTATTCAGTACAGAAACATGCTATACAGGTTTGTAGCCTAGGAGCAATAAGCTATATCATATAGCATAGGCATATAGTAAGCTATACTGTCTAGGTTTGTGTAAGTATACTTTATGATGTTTATGACATTCACATAATAACAAAGTCACCTAACAACACATTTCTCAGAATGCTTTCTGTCATTAAGTGATACATGACTAAGATGATACATTTAGAATCAGCCGTATGAACAATGGCATTAAATATAAAGGTGATAAATAGTCCAATTAAAAGGCAAAGACTGTCAAAATAGAAAAAACAAATAAAACAATATCCAACTCTGTTGTTTATGAGAGCTACATTTTACGAATAACTACAATAGGATGAAAGTAAAAGTAAAAGGATTAAAAAAGAAATGCATGTAAATATTAACCATAAGAAATGACATAAGCCTTTATTAATGGCAAAGTAGACTTCAAAACAAGGAGTATTACCAGACATATGGAAGAAAATTAATATAATTATTTTGGTATTTATTAATATTATATTTTTATTGTTAGAAAAGTTCAATTAATATTATAATATCAATATTATAATATTTTTATAGTTAGAAAAAGGTCAATTCCTGGAGAAAATATCACATCTTAAATATGTATTTCAAGCATCAGGTCTCGAGGTGATTAATTAGGACAATAAATCAAATTGAATATAACAATTAAGTCTTTATTTACTTACATTGCAAGCAAGAGGCACAAAGAGGCAACAGCTTTTGAGGGTTTTATTTTTCCCATGGAATGGCACTAGGCAAGAGTCAGGTGGATATGAAAGAGATGGGAGAATTGTCTCACTGACAAGGAGCCCAAACAAAAGGCTCTTGTCTCTTAATGGACCCATAAGGTGGGAGAAAGGGAGAAGGGAGGTCTAGGGGTGGAAAGACACTGAGTCATAGTAGAGAAGAGTGTTTCAGCCAAGGCCCCTGATAAAGAGGCCTCCATGTGGAGGTATGGGGTTAGGCAAGCAAAAATGCCTGAGTGTGGCTCTCCTGAGAGACCTAAATCCTGTAACTAACTCAGAAAATTGTGATGGATTGGGTATGCATAAGGCTGGTGTGGGGAGGATGGTTTCTCTCCCTGAGGACTATGGCCAGACAAAGCCACATAACTGTACATGATCAGGCAGAAGGATCACACATAAGTCTGGGGTCATACTTCTCAGCATATGCAACTTATAACACTATTTCAGGTACATTAAGCTAAAATGCATAGAACTAAAGAGAAAAATGGTCATAAAATGCTTAGAAACTAACACTTGTTTTTCCACAACTGATGGCACAAATGGGTAGAATGTCAGTAAGGATATGTAGTTAACTCTTGACCAATACAGGTTTGAGCTGGATGAGTCCACTCATACAGAAGACTTTCTTCTGCTTCTGCCACCCCTGAGACAAAACCAACCCTTCCTCTTCTCCTTCTCCTCAGCTCACTCAAATGTGAAGATGTTGAGAATGAAGACTATAATGATGATCCAATCCCACTTAATAAATAGTAAATACATTTTCTCTTCCTTTGGTTTTCTCAATAATGTTTTCCGTCCTCTAGCTTACTTTATTGTAAGAATACAGCATATAATACAGGTAGCCTACAAATTATGGGTTAGCCAACTGTTTTTGTTACTGGTAATGCCGATAGCAACTAACACATTAACTGCCACGTGAGTTCTAGTTAACTTACAATAGTTTTGAGCCTGGGGCCTAATGACGCACATATAACTCTCGTGTCTTTTGACCCATCTTGACCTAATAAAACACAGTGGCCTCAAGGAAAAAAAAAACATTTTTTCCTGGTGTGACGATCAATATGTTAAATTTTGAGGGAGTTAAAAAACATACGCAGATTTTTGAATGTGCAGAGTTGGGTGTCCCAGCCTCCACATTATTCAAAGGTCAACTGTATTGATCTAATAAACATTTTTAGTATACTGCTGCCAACATAGGCAGAATGTGTCCCCCTTTGATGTACTCATGGAAGCTCAGCCATAAAACAAGTCTTAATAAATAAATGAATAATAAGGTGTATTCTCTGATCATGCCAGAATTAAGTTTGAAAGAGATAAAAAAAGATACTTAAAAATCTCCTCTATATTTGGAAATTTAAAAATATGCTAAATATAGATAATCCATGGTTTAAAGAAGAATGATGAGAGAATTAGAAAATATTTCAAGTTAAAAAATAACAAAAGCACAGCATATCATAATTTGTGGACCCATTGCTGATTTCATCCCCTGGTTCCCAGATCCAAATATTCTGATGATAGTCCAAATATCTAATGGAAGAAAGTGGTCACTGTGTGACCAAAACGTATACCCCATCCCTGTAAGACGGTAGCCCAACATTGTCTCCCAGATGGTTCTTAAAATGAGTTGGCTGTGCCAACTATGTGTAAGGGAACTATTAAGATAGCTCTTTATTAACCATTAAAATTTTCTTTACTAACCATTTTTTTTCTGCCTCCTAGAACTAATTATTTTTTGTTTGCCTTTTTTGGAATGGGCAATATCACTCCTATGGAGAATATAGGTGATATGGTAAAGCGTAATACTAGTTACTTTCATAAGCATGAGCTCCTTGTTACACTTCTTTTGCCATAAAATGTGTGTCCCTTGGTCAGAAGAATATTATATAATTTACCATATTGTTATGGCAAATGAGTCATTCTGTACGTTCATAGATGGTGGTGTTGGTGGAAGCATTGAGGACAGAAAAGGCAAATCCAGAATAAATGCTATTTCGGTGAGAACAAATTGCTGCATGCCACAGGATGTAAAATGTGGATAACTGTTGAAGAAATTAACCTCACTATCTCAGTTTTAGCCTTTATAAGAGGTCCAGACAAAAATATATTGAGTTGATATCAGTTGATCTCTTTTCTCAATTATCCCACTACTTTCTCAATGGGCAAAATACATGACTTCTTTATGTACAACACTGTTTTGGTAGCAAGTATAGAGGTTATTCATAGAATTAATAACAAGGACTAATAATAATCTGGCTTTCACCATTGCCAAGTGCCTAAGCAACAAAAGCAGAGCCAATGTTAAATCCTCGGTAGAGAACTATTTTCCCAAAGATGGATAATTCACCTGGCAGTGGGTGCACTGTGGTGGTCCCCGTCAGCGCCCATTGTACCCTGTGCCTACTGTCTCTCTTGGCCCCCCACACAGAGGTTAGATGTTCTTGATTAAAATCTATTTTAAGACCAATAAACTGTTTTTTTCCAGACACAGGGTCTTCCTCTGTGCCCAGACTGGAATGCAGTGACACAATCATGGCTCATCACAGTCTTGAACTCTTTGGCAGAAGTGATCCTCTTACCTCAGCCTTCCAAGAAGCTATTCAATTTTTCATTTAAACAGAAGATTGTTTAATTTTTCCATTTCTCTTTTAGAAATAGATGTCTCAGGCAGCACCTGTGGTTCCAAAGGAGTAGGGCGCCGGTCCCAGAGGTGGCGGGTTCAAACCTAGCCCCAGTCAAAAACTGCAAAAAGGAAAAAAAAAAAAGAAAGATGAAAAAAAAGAAAGAGGGGTCTCCTAGGTTGAGCAGGCTGGTGTCAAATTCTTGGATTTAAGCTATCCTTCTGCCTCAGCCTCCTAACACAAAAGTGCTAGGATTAAAGGCATGCTACCAGCCTGACTCCATAAACTCTTGATTATCTTTCAATTTAACTTTTTTTTTTTTAAAGTTCTCCCTATGTCTGTTTGGTTTTCTTTTTATTATTATTTGTTTTTATTAAATCATAACTTTGTACATTGATGCATTTATGGGGTTCAGGATACTGCTTCAGTACACAATGTGAAATGCTTACATTGAACTAAGTAACACATCCATGACAATTATACTCATTTCTCAATATAATTCTCAATTTAACTTTTGATGGCACTGTTTATCATGAAAGTCTCCAAACATTGAGGATGAGTTTTTAAATTCATCCCCAGAAACCATGACTATTGCGGAGGGAAGAAATAAACTTTGCTCTATCTGTATAAAATAACAAAGAGCTTGTTTTCTTACATTTTCAATGGCCCAGCTTTGCACAGTGGCAGTATCGTAGCCAATGAGGTTTATCCGAGGGGCGATTATTGCTAATTGAAAAATTTCCCAACATTTTCAATGGCCCAGAAAACTGGGTAATACCATTTTACAAATGAATTTAATCATTCTGCATATCATCAAGAATTTAACTGTATATCCAAAATAATAAGTTTTCAATCAAAAATATAGTATATAACTTATAATTATCCTTCTTTTAGGTTTAGGGAGAATTCTTTAGTAATTAATGCCTTTGGATTCTTAATATCTGCTTTTAATGCTTAAATTGAAACAATAGAACAACAGCACTTGGTAAAAATCTAGATTTTTTTCTTTACTTAATGATAGTTGGTGAAAACAAGTTAAATCTGTTTTCCTCATATGGTCTGAGAATAGGTTAGAGTAACCCACATTTATACTGGAGTTCCACCTTCCCACCCCCAACCCCACCCAATGAATCAGCTAAACACCACGTAGATTTTGCATTTGGTAGTAAGATGTCCCTTCCCAAAATAGCTGTAGCCCAAAACGCTATGTTGTATTAGATTAGAATGAAGTCAAAGAATTAATAAGAAGTACCTTATCAATTTCCGAGAAGAAATATATGATTAAGACTGCAGCAAGTTCACTTTCCTGATGTCATGCCCTCTGAGAAAGAATCTGGCAGAACTGGGCCACTAAAGCCCAAGGGAAATGGGAGTTTGAGCAATTTTCTAAATAATTCAGATAAGAAGGCAACTTGGGCTTTTCAAAGTCACCCATATGAGCAGAAGAGAAATCTAGATGTTTTGCATCTTATTATGAATGTATACGAGTATCTCTAAGACACAAATACTGATATTGACTCATTACATAAAGAAAAATTATATGAATGAAAAAGTAGGCTTGTTTGTATTAAGATACTCAATAAATGCTCAATTTTCTCTCTACTATGCCCAACAGACTGTGCCTTTTATCTGCATAAGAGGAAGACTATACTTTCAGGGATCATTTCTATAGTTTGTTAACTGCGTAAGAGGTATCAATAGTGTTCTCACATTCTATTCACAGCCATTACAATTCAGTATTTTGAAAATAATATTTTCACTATGTAGCATGAATTTTCATTTGTAAGAAAAATAAAAGATCCATATAAGCTGATATGGATAACAAAGAAAGCAGGACTAGAAAAGTAAAAGAGCCTTGCTCATTCAATTCTGGAAAATAAAAAGACTTCACGTGGTATTTTAAAAAAATCATTTTATTCACAGGGTACATTTCCAAATTTTCTCCAAGTAAAGGAGGTAGAGAAATTGAGACTTACTGAACCTTCTCACTACCAGCCATAATTACAATGAACACATGAAAGAAAAAGACATGTTTTTACAGCAAACCTCCTCCTATGACATTGCATTTAGATTATGTGAAAAGAAACAACTCAGCAGAACCAACAGAGATACCATTTTCCAAGTCACATTATAAAAAGTACCAATTAGAGTTCTTTTTCTTTTACCTGCAACATTGTATATGAAACTGTACAGAAAGAAATGAAGAGCCTTGATTTTTTCCCCACCCTTTCTGCCCATGGAGATTGGCTTTAATAGAAAGAAGCGATTCCATATACACTTCAAAGGTGATTTCAGTTTTATTGCCTCATCTAAATTTATTTCCAGAATGATTATATCCATGAACTGATAGTCAAACTACATTGTATGAGAAAAAAGAATATTTGACTTTTGTCATTTCCTTCTTACCTCCAGCCTCTGAAAATTTTTTAGAGACCACAGAGAAACTTTCTTTCTCTCCAACACCTCTCAGACCAAACTACACTGTATAGTAAACTCACTATAGAGTTCCAGTAATATCCTAGACTCTTAGAAGATTAAGCCAGCTTTTCAATGGAGCTATATCTGCCTGTTCTCTTCCTTTCTCTCTAGTGTCTCTATGACGTACCCTGGTAGTCATTAATCATCCTCAATTGTGAATCTTGTACATTATGAGGGGAGTAGCCCATGAGATGGGTGCTTAAGACTGAATGAGAAACAGGAACAAATTGATTCCTTGCTTCTATGGATACTAGAATTTCCTAGAGAAACAAACATTCAATCTATGAATCCTCCTGCAGCTACCACCGAAGGAGCTTCCTATCAGAGGGTGCTACGACATCAACAAAGGATATTTACATACTGTTATCAGACTTCCCCAAGGCTTATATACTATTGTGCATTTCTATAAAATAATCACATTTGCTACATTTATAAGAGTTCTTGCTGATGATAAAGATACGACTTGGAACAGACATGGTTACACCGTTAAAGTGACAGAGGTGTATGACAGAAACACGTAAGCAAGTGGGGGGCATGCCAGGAAAAGTTAAGGCACCCTCTGCCACTCCCCATCCCCACCCAATCTGCCGTCTTCCTCTTTTCCACCAGTATGATGTAAGGGGTGTGTGTGTGTGTGTTTATGTGTGTGTATACTAGAACACAGGGCAGAAAAACACCTGTAAGTCTCCTGAAGTAACAATGGATCCAAAAGCCTCTTACTGAAGTAACTGTAGGAACAGGGAACTGCAACTTTCTAAGTCTGGTTATGTGTAGCATGTGGTGATCACGTTCCAAAAGTAAGGTTCAAGGTAACATGTTCTGCTGTCACTGCATCATCACGACAGGAGATCTAAACAATAATCTTATTTGGGGAGTATTTGCCAAAGTGCAGGTGAAAGACAGATGTGAAAATGGGAGTTTTCTCGCAACAGGCTCAAGCACTCGGGAAACCACCTCTTGGGGAGGGGAGGAAGGGGCAGTCTTGAGACTGTCAAGGTCCAAATGGATAAACAGGTGCGGCTCCTCTGCTCTTTCCCTGAGTGTCTCACCATCTGGCTCTCACATTGCTTCCTCTAGCATCTTTTCATCACTAACCACAACAATGATATGACAAGATATTTCCTTTGAAATATTTTGAAAAGGTTCCCTTCTTGGAACTGCATTCAAGGTCAACAGCCTCTACCTTGCTCTCTGCTCAACTTCCTTCTGAGATCGTTCCCACTGGTATCTTCAAATGAAGCCTCGGATTTTATATCTTTTTGTCATTTTGGTTAAACCTTTCTTTTTTATTACAATTTTCAGTTTCTCTTACTGTATGGAGAAAAACAGACATTAGCTGATTCCTGGTTGACCGTGCCTTGTATTAAATTACATCTCTTAGATGTTTATTGTTATGTGTGAAGCATACAGTTTTTAAAATAAATATCTGAGGAAAGTCTAATTACATAGAAAGCAGAGAAAAAGTTAGGATCAATATATTTAGATGTGATTCTATAAAGGTTTCAGACAGGTTTACATCATTGATTATTATCCCACAGCTTTGATAGGAAGACAGAATCACAAGGATCGTAGCACAATACAGAGATCAATAGGAACACAGACAAGTGACCATAAAATATAATTCCCCCTTTGAGCTTTAAAAAGTAAAAGGGATGGGCTTTGGCTTCCATGCCGATGTTCACAGGTTTATAATATGTATGTTACTTATTCCTCATGTGATAGAGAAGGAATCAGAGGCACAACAAGGAAGTAAGTTAGGGGAAGGAAACAGAAGCATGTATTTTTTTCTGTGTTGAAACGATGGGCAGAGGCTGTGTTATGTTTCAATAAGCTTTCCATTCGTGCACTTGTTTCAATCTCTCACCTCTAGGATGTATGTAAAATATTCAAAAGACAAGCCTAGGCTGAGAATAAAGCAGATGGTATCCATTTTTTTTTTTATGATAGGAAGCAAAAAAAGCTACAGCAATTATAGATTCAAGTCTCCTCCCACTTACAAAATAGAAATTTTATAGTGCTCAATCTAAATATTGTGGCCTCATATTCAGGAGTTTATAAACAGACACGCTGGGCTTCAGAATCCTTGTGATTTTTTAGTCTCCGGGGCTTTCAAAAAAACTATATAAAAACTGGTGCAATATTTGCCATCTCCTTAGCTTCAAGGACTGAAACAAAATCTATCTGAACGGAGAAAAGCTCCCTTTTTCACAATCACCAGCAGGACTATAATGAGGTCAGGGGGACTCTGCTACAGGACACCCAAATTTAGAGAGCACATGTTCAAGCAAAAACAAAATAAAAAGTCTAAGGCAGTGTAAAATTTCGAGCTTCTCAGCAAATTTCCACACCACCTCTCCAGTCACCATGCTACTAACTCAACCTCAATGCCAAGCCCAGCTCCCCTGGGGAAGGACAGAGATAGATGGTGCTAGAAAGCCAAGGTCAAGGGTAGAGACCACTCTGACCTCTTCTATGCTGAGAGCTTTGTGATGAGATTGTCTCTTCCTTTCCACATGCCTCACCCTCTGTCTAGCACACAGTGGAATGAAGTTGCTCAAATTGCTAGTTACCTTTACTACTGTTAAAGGCATTGGACAACCCACTTCCCCCCATGATGTGTGCTTACCAAAAGTCATAATCTGAGAATTGCCCTCTACACTAGGAAGATAAATAAAAGTCACAGTATTACTCTCAGTCCTCAAGTTTATGCTAAAATCCTTACAGCTCTTGATCTTTGGAATTCTACAAAGATAGAGTAGGTACTACCTAGTTCAGGTGGGAAAGATTTATACAACACAATCATCATTTCTTGAAGTTTTCCATAGTGACATTTTCCCCCTTAGATCATTCCTAACAAGGAATTGTCAGTGAAATTTTTCACAAAGTTAATATATTAAGACATAGAAATTAAAACTTTATTTTTTTGAGATAGAGTTTCAAAAACTATGCTAGAGTGCAGTGGTGTTATCATAGCTCACTACAACCTCAAACTCCTGGGCTCAAGCAGTTCTCTTGCCTCAGCTTCCCTATAGGCACATACAACAATGCCCACTAATTTTTCTTGAGACAGGGTCTCACTCTTGCTCAGGCTGGTCTCAAACTCTTGAGATCAAGAGATCCTCCCACCTCGACCTCCCAGAGTGCTAAGATTATAGGTGTGAACCACCATGCCTGGCCAGAAATTAAAACTTTAGATGGCTGACTTACCAAACAAAGAAACAGGGGGTTGTGTATGTAATAAAGTTATTAAAATTACCATAGCTGCTGACAAGAATAAACATTATTGATATTGTTTCCATTTTGGATCATCTTATAACACTCTTGGAAAGCTTTTGACTAATCTAAGAATATTTTTAGTAAATTTTAAAGGATTTCTTCCGTTATTTTCCATTTGAAGTCGTGTTGGCCAGATTGCTTCAGGTACAAGTTATATACAGCCTAAACAAATTTTTAGCCAAAAGAAGGCCATGAGATATCACAAAGCCAAACATAGTATTCTGAACATCTGCCATTTTGGATAATTTACTTTCTATATTTGTTGAGGTAGCAGAAAGCAAACTGCACAGAATCAAAATCCAGTGAGCACTTCCTTAACTTTCTGTGTGATAACTGTGCAGTGTAGCTTCACAATCCTGTATCAACTCTTGATTAAATACCCTATTGAAAGCATATGTAGCCAGAAGTCCTCTTCCACATAAAAATTTTTATATAAAAATTACTTTTCTTTCTTATGGAATGATTTAACCCTTCCCTGGTCTTAATTTTACTGAGATGTGATTAAAATTAAACAGATGTCACCCTTATTCATGATCTTTAGAATCAATGCAGTTCTCAAGTTGGGGCTAATAAAAGTTAAAAGTCCTATCAAGATACTGATTTTTGGTCCTTCCATCTTTCACTTTGCCCCCAGGGAGCCACCTAATTTTTGTCACTAAAAACCAATTTTTAAAAATTGGTCTGATGGTAGAAAGTGAGGCCTTCTCTTGGGAGATGCATTGAAAGTGATTAAATTTTTTTGAATTGAATGTATCTATCATAACCTCAATGTCTTCTGAGCTGAACCTTAAGGGTCAGTAATGTTAAAATATAATCGGCCAAATTGGGCAAGTACCACACCCAATTTTGAAGGTCTTAATTTCAGCTAAACAAAATAAAATAACAGGAATTTAGAGTTTGACTTCTTAAAAGTATAATAGTATATAATAGAGTATATAATATATAATAGAGCCCTAGACAAGTCCTTACTAGGGACACATAGAAATAAGGATACAGGTGCATAAACATCATGCTACGTACTCATGTGCACGCACACGCACAATTCCTGCTTAGATATATCTAACCAACCATGAAAAAAAGCACATGTAGGGCATACTCATGAGCTGTCGCTGTTAAGTAATGCCAAGCTGTAATCTACCCTATGAAAACATTTTCATTAGATTGTAGTCATACTTCTATGTTGTAAACATTTATGTCTACATCCAGGTAAAGATAATGTGGAACAATTAAAATTTCACACTTGTCTAATCTAGGGTTTTTCAATCTTGGCACTGTTGACGTTTTAGACTAGATAATTATTTGTTGTGACAGGCTGACCTGCACATCAGGAGATACGTAGCAGGATCCCTAACCTCTACTCATTACAACATCCTGGAGCCAGGAAAATGAGGGGTGTCTCCAGACACTGCCAAATGACCAAGGGCAGAGGAATCACCCCAGTTGAGAGGCACAGGTCTAATCAAAAATGACGAGTATCAGCCATTTCTGTTTTCCTTTCAGCAGCCACATGGGAATAGTGTTACAAATGCATAGACAAAAATCTTATGTAGATGTTTGTTGCATAAATCTATCCTAGGAATCATAACAAGATGCAAATTTTCCAGATAGTATTTTCAATGCAACTGTTATGTCTGGGTTTTATGGGATTAGTTAATTACATTTTAATAATTTTAACAAAGCACTAATCTGAGTGACACACATTTTGTTCATTTTTGCATGTGTTTTTTGTTAGCCCTTTTACATTTTTAATGGCATAGCAGCAAAAAAAATGTATTCCTTTTTAAGGTAACTACTAAATAATAAACAATAGCTCAGAAGAGGAAATATCTTCAAGGCTGCAAATAAGTAAATATTCTACACAGTTCACTCATAGTACACTGTCATTGCATTTTCACTGCCATACAGGATCAACACAGCAAGCCAATTCTGCATAGAATTGATGTTCTTAAGTTCGTAACTTTTAAGTATCAATATAATCTTCATTGTGCCAACCAGTCATATTTGAACTGCTAATTTCTACAATAGCTACATATTCAATTACATTTACGAATTGCCTACTCCAATGATACGGGATTTTTTTTAAGGGCTTTCTTTGTTATCTTGATGTCATGTAAGTTAACCTGCCAAAACATGTCATCTGTTTCAATTTATATGGTACTACTAAGTTTCTCCCATTAAAACTGAAATGGAACTTTTGGGGATAGTTTATCTACATTTTGGTGACATTTAAAAGGATAAAGATAATAAGTTCTAGTGCCTCCTTTTAGCTTAAGACATCTCAAAGCACAAAGACAATGAGTGGCTTTGTGTACCTAGTGGGAGTTTGTAATCTGTCAACAGTTTTCTTGCTGGGTGTCTAAGCTGGTGTAACAAGATGTCTGAGCACTCCCGTCTGCTACCAAGGAAGGAAGCAGCTACTAATTCATATCCCCTTACTTGCACCCACCATGCCTTGTGTGACTGTGCTCAACCTGGGGCCCCTTCATAAGATTTGGGGGAAAGTCAGATGGGTAAAATAATTCTGCTCATTCTGGGTAATTATTTATTTGTTTTGTTTTTTCTTTTTTAAGACAGAGTCTCACTATGTGCTCCCAGCAGAGTGCTGTGGCATCAAACCTTAAAGGAACCTCAAACTCTTGGGCTTAAGCAATGAGCTTGCCTCAGCCTCCCAAGTAGCTGGGACTACAGGCACCCGCCACAATGCCTGGCTATTTTTTTGTTGCAGTTGTCTTTGTTGTTTAGCAGGCCGGGGCAGGGTTAGAACCCGCCAGCCTCAGTGTATGTGGCTGGCACCCTAACCACTGAGCTATGGGCGCAAGCCTAGATAATTAATTGGGGTGTGGGTGTGATGAGCAACAACCAGTAAACTGGCTTGTCTTAACACGCAGCGCACAGGACGTAACACACCTGCAGCTCACCAACATTTGTTAAAGTTTTAGCGCACCAGGTCACATGAGTTCAGCTCTCACAGTTGCCCAGGATTAAGTTTAGTTTAACTTTGTGTAAGAGTGTGTGTGTGTACGTGTATATATGCATTCTTGCATGTGTGCATACACATGTTTTGTCTTGGATCGAATATATACTAGGGTAGATAGAAAAGGGATTTGCCTTCTACTGTCTGTCTTCCACAGAGATTAAGCTTTTCATCATTGTGCTTTACTTCATTTCTGAATATTGAGTTATGAAGACAATGGTGCCAATTTACCAATAAATTATGCACTCCCATTGGTAGTCTATTAAAATAATAACAACAATGCAAACAGGCTTACATAATGCAGACCTAAAATTGGGTTTATGTCCTAAATTCTGTGGAGGGAAAGTGGCTCATGTTATCCAGACTATGAATCAACACAGTCTAAATTCAACAATGTTTCACATTGTCTAAGTAGACTCGACAAAAGAGGAAGAAGCGATTCTTATTTAAAATGTAAAAAATAGAGGGGAACTATAGTTAGTATAGACATGGTTCAACAAATCACAATAATCAGCTGTAGCATTACTCAGCAAGGGATTTTTTAAATCTACCCCATCACCCACCCACTGCCCCTAAATGGGGCAAAAATAAGTAATAATTTTTTAAAAACCTATGGTTCTAATGCCAGTCTTAATAAGATAGGTTATTAATATTATTATTAAGCCAGTTTGTGTTGACAATCAGCAACACTTTTGCCCCAGCATTTTCTCTCTTCTACCTTGATCAGTTCCTCAGCTTAGCTTGTCTTGTTTTTGAACTGCATCTTCTAAATCTGAACCGCTTCAATGTGCTTTACCAATAGCATTTCAGCAGCTTTTATTGGTTGCAAATCCACCGTGTGCTATAAAATGTTCCATGGGAAGTTTCATTTCTTATTTGTCCTAGAAGCCAACATTACAAGTAACATCTTGCTTGGGTTTTTGTTGTCATGTTCTTGCTTTTTCAAGTGGCCCCTGCAAGTCCATGGAACCACCCGACCATTCCCTCTTGGAGTCATGTAGAAAACCTAACAAAAATACCCTGGCTCAGTCCCTTCTTCTTCCATTATCCCTAGGAAGTGGGCTGGAGTGAGGCGTCCTCACACGGGTCGAGCTGCATTTTCAGCGCACCGATTTTATGAAGATACCAGAGTTGGAGAAATTCCTCGGGCATGGCATGGAACCCAGAAAAGGGTAAGACATTATCATAGTAGTGGTGGCTAATGGGCTGATCACGCATATTCACAGAAAAGGGCCAGAAGCCATAGATGGCCACCTCTTCACAGAGGCCCAGAGCTGCGCTCACTAGGAAAAGTCCTGTGGACAGACGCTTAGCGTGGATTCCCCTACTTTTCCAAAACTTTCCAATGCTACGCAGAAAGTTGGGGTTGGCGAAGAGCACTGTTTGATTGGCACCAACATCTGACAGCGTGTAATAAACCCGCAGGGATGGCTCTGTTCCTGTCTTCATAGAAAAGGCAGGCATGTAGATGTAGCTGTGGTTGTAGATTTTCATGTTATCCACAAAAGTCTTTCTGGACCACAGTAGGTTCTGAAACCTATGGAAGATAAGAAGAGGCTCTGTTAAACCTGAAGAAAAAGAAATTCATCAAAACCCACTCTGCTGCCTCTGATGACCCTAGCAGTTCAAATCATCTCAAGGAAACACATGAAAAACATCTCAATTGTATTTAAAATCCTCCTTGAAGTTACCAATTATCTCACATCAAGTACACTGGGTTTCCCTGACCCAGATGCTTTAAACTCACGTTAATATTCCTTAATAGGGCAGCCTTGGAACCAAAATGCATTGCACATTTTGTTCTCTTCCATTACATACTTGCCTAGAATGTCAAATGGTTTAATTTGCATGAATTCATAAAGGTTGTTAGCTGGATTTTGATAAAAGCTACTTGTGTGGTCCCTAATTAAGGACTGGTTTCCTCATCTGCAAAGCAAAGGAAGCATACCTATTCCCACTGAACTCTGTGATTTTACAAGTATTCAGATTGAACAATGCTGTGTTATAACTATGATATTACATGGAAAAAGAAAACTCATTACTATTATAAAATAATGCAAAGAGTTACCCAAGTGGCTTATTCCAAAGAACTCTATTTACCTATATTTTTTCAGTTTGGATTACATAAAGAGAAGATCTCTGGTTTAAATGTATTCAACTAACATTTATTTTTTTAACTGCCCAAGTTGTCAGGCATTGGGTAGTTAAAAAATTAATGAACACTGGGCAGTGCCTGTAGTTCAGTGGGTAGGGCAGAGCCCGTGTACACAGGGGCTGGTGGGTCCGAACCCGGCCCCCAGCCAGCTAAAAAATTAATGAACACATTTTTGGTCTCAAGAAATTCAAGCCCAGTTGTGGAGACAAAATTACAAATGAATACAATATAATGTCTACATGCAGAGCAATATTTGCATGAAGATTTATGGAATACTGATTAAAAAAATTGTGCCTTGAAAGAGGAAGTGGGGTCTGAGAAAGCTAAAGAGAGGAGATAACATTTAAATACATTTCTTTAGGGACAACAGAATGAACGGCAAAAGGTAAACTCAAAGGGCCCCTTGGGTCACAGGCAACAGGGTACAGTGGACTGAAACAATGATGATGATTTGTGTCCCTGGGACGTGGGAGGTGGGAACGGTTGAAGATAAAGTGTGTTGTGAGAAACCTTTCATGTGTCTTTCATTTGTTTGGACTTCACTCTGTGCTGATGGGGAACCTTTCCAGCAGTGACTACTTATAGCACTTAAGACAGTTGTCAGTATGCATCAGGAAAAGGTACTTTAGTTGTGTAGAAGATGATCTGGGAAGAAAGAGGCTGGCAGGCTGGAAATTAATTAAGAGGATGCTAATAGACTCTAGTAGGTAAAAGAAGAAAAGGACAGAGAACTAGACCAGCAAATACCTTGCAACTTCTGATTTCTCTTATACAAGGGTAGCTGCCCATCCCGGGTCCGGTGTAGAAAGAGCAGCAGCATCAAAGAAAGGAATGAACTGCAACTAGCCGAGGGATGTCTGGCCTCTTATGTCGGTAGGCTCATCATAAATATGTGAAATTAAAATTCTGAATACACAACTCCACAGGACTGTACACAGCCATCAGTGTTATTTATTCTGCATGCCCAGAAAGGTTTGTTTCTGAAGCCTACAAGGAAGGGAAATCTCTCAAGTTTTCTTCATGTCCTTGATCCAGCAGCCTGCTTCAGCAATTTTTCCTGAGTTCTGACAAGCAGAGAAGTGATAATAGGATCTTTAGGTAAGAGTTTAAAATTCCTTTTTTCTCTGCTGCACATTGTAAGAGTAAGAGTTATCTTGGGCCACATATTAAATATACAAACACTATTGAAAGGTTGTTAGAGAAAAAGGGGTTCATGCATACTTTTAGTGATGTCTGATACCACAAAAAAACCCACGTCCTCACAAAATCAGCATGTGGCCCATGGGCTGCAGATTGGACACCCCTGCTAGAAGATGCCATGGAAACATACACAACCGTTGTCTGGAGCTGCCCCAGCCTCTCTAATACGAAGCCCTGCTTCCCAACTTCAAAATTGTCTCTACTAGGCAATTCTTTTCTTCCCTCCATTGTCCACCTCTATCTTCTGCTCACTTCCTAAAACATCGATGCTTTCCCAATCATATAGACACATCATGCAGATAACTTCCTACTCTATTTGAGCTCTGGTTTTCACACTTTAGTTAGATAATGGGGAGAGTTCACTAATATCACAGCTTCCTACATTCTGATAAGAGTGACCCAGGAGGGCAGATTTTCATGCAGTACCTCTGGATGATTCTGATATTGGGGTCAAGGATATCTACTTATTTAGAAGATCAAAGTATCAATGTAATCAACTGTCTGGCTCTCTGCAGCTACCCTTCAACACCTTTTTCTTTATATCTTCCAATTTTATTCTTATTGCCATTCTAAGAAGAAGAAGTGCTACTTCCTCTTCCCCTTTGCATCCTGAGGCAAGCTGTTTTACACTTTCTAAAGCATTTCTTTTATGCTTTCTAAAGCATTCAATCTAAGGGGGTCTCCTCTCTTTAGAACATTTAGCCTCTTCATCTCTACCGAATTAAACCCTTCTGTCTCCTAAATACATTCAAACTCCCCCCGCCCCAGCTTTACTAAGGCATATTTGACAAATAAAAATGGTCTATATTTAAGGTACACAGCATGTTGCTTTTTATGCTTGTTTGTTTTGTTTTTGTTTTTGTTTTTGAGACAGAGTCTCACTATGTCACCCTTGGTAAAGTGCCGGGTGTCACAAGCTCACAGCAACCTCAAATTCTTAGGCTCAAGTGATTTTCTTGCCTCAGTCTCCCAAGTAACTGGGACTACAGGCACTTGCCACAACACCCGGCTATTTTTTTGCTGTAGTTGTCATTGTTGTTTGGCCAGGCCCAGGCCAGGTTTGAACCCTCCAGCCCCAGTGTACATGGCTGGCTCCCTAGTCACTGAGCTACAGGCATGGAGCCACACAGCATGTTTTGATATACATGTACATGGTGGAATGGTTACCACAATCAGCTTAGAATTTAACAATATAAAATTCGTAATATGCCCATAATATTTCCAGAGCTACATTCTAGTTTTCCCATTTTACCTTCAACATTCTAGAGCAGTTAGTGTAGTCCTACTGGCTTCCTTTCTTGCTTCCATCCCTCCCTATTGCTGTGCAGAATGGCTTCTGCTCTACAGGGTTCTGCTGGCTGAGAGAACTGATCACTGTCTCTGCAGGTGACTACATGCTAGTGGAGAATTACAGGCAGTTCAATAAAATCAGGATGATTGATTTGGTGTTTCCTGTCTTAAAGCTCACTGATTATTCTTGAAGGAGGTAGTTTTCCCCCTTTGAGTTTTAACTGAAAGAGACATACATCTTGAATCTACTATAGGCTTAATTTTATTGAGACTGTTAAAGAACTAACCTATAGATTATATTTTATTACTTTTACCTACCCCATTCTTCAACAGATTATTTAAGAGCTCATTTCAATTCAATAACTGGTATGGCATACTTGATATATTTAATGTTATCCTGATCAGGAGTTTAATGGGGTTGATATTGAGTTATATTAAATCATTTCAAAATCCAACTGGAATTATGAAAAGTGTAGTGCTCCAGCTTGTCTCTCCAGCCTCATACTCACCTACTCCCCATGCCCTCACCCCATGTTCTAGCCATCCCTATAGGTGTAACTGTCCACATATTTTTTGCATGTATAGATTAATTTTTGCTCATCCATTCATTGCCTAGTGAAGTTTTGCCTATAAATCAAGATGCAACTAAGATTTTCTTTATTAAGCTATTTATTCCTTCCAACTAAGCTTTCAAAAGATTCTTCTTCGAATTTCTCAGTAAGAATTACTCGTATCCTCCAAGACTACATACTTCTTGAAGACAAGGAACAAGCTTTATTCATCCTTTAATTTTTACAATCTAGCTCAGAATTGTTGTGTGCTTTATAAGCATAAAACTATTAAGTAATATAGCCTAAGACTTAGTAGAAAAATTAAATCAGATCAGACTTGAATTATTAAAAATTAAATGATAAATATGTAATGAATATTCTGGCATAAAGGGAAATCATTATAGTGTAGAAAGCACAGAAATACAGCAAATTTTACAAATGAATTGAGTAGGTGATAATGGAGATAAAACCAATATCACTTTTTAAATTTTTTAATGAAAAGCATTAAGATAGCTATCTAGCTAAAAATTTGGAAATATGAGAGGGAATTAGATACATGTATTACAAAATAATTTCAAGATACATAAGCTAAATATTTAAAATCTGAAGAAAACAATTGTGAATTTATCAGACATTTGCAAAATACCTTTCAACAATGGAAAATATTGATAAAATTTATTTCTCAAGATATAAAATTTCATTACAATGAAAAAAAAGATACCTAATAAAATGGGCATTACTCTAAAATATATTTATAGAAAATATGACAAACAGAAGATTAATATTGATGAAACTGTAAAGTCTAAATATGTTGATTTGAAAATGGCCAAACTCACAAATCATCTAAAAGAAAGTTCAATTAAAAATGTTAAAGTGTTTAGTTACAGGTTGCTAGTCAAGATGCAAGCTGAACAGAATACAAAAAGGGTGAAGGCCCTGCTCTTACCTCCTACTTCAATTCTCCAGAAATAAAAGATATTTTTTTAAAATTCATATCCATTCTGAAAAAGGAAAAGAAAGCAAACCCTCAGTGGATCCCAAATCTGGGTTACCTCTGAAAAACAGAAAGCTTACCAAAGGAAAACAGAGCACGAAAAAACTTGCTGAATATTTCTGTAAAAGGCAGCAGGAAATCTTAAGAAAGATGAATGTCTTTAATAATCAGCAAGTGTTTCATTCAGATTATGGGGTGGCAAGGGTGCCAAGCGAGCTGAACCCTAAAAATCTTGCACTGGTCAATTATCACTGTGTGCAGGTGGGGGTGTCAGTCTCCAGGCAGAGACAACAGCTGTGTTCCCATATAGCTAGCTCAGACCAGGAACCTGGGAGTTAATCTCAGTTTCTACAATATTGGCAGTCAGGCTCATGGTTCCCAAGTAGAATAGTGACACTGACTGACTCGAGAGAGAAGACCTAGAAATCATGGCATGTGGGAGCTGTCCAAGAGAAAAAACATGGCTACCATCTCAACCCAGGGTGAAACAGTCATGCCCTGCTGTTGACAGGAGCAGTATTTGTACAGAGCTTCTGGTCACCAAACAAGAACGGATGGTCACAATCAGAAGACATGGAAGGGCAGCCTCCAACATGGGAGTCAGAGCACAAACGGAAGAACAAAGGTCCTCAAAGACAACTATGATATTCAAGAGGCAGAAAAAAACTCTTAAAAATCTATAATCGGTTTGTTTAGAAATATTAATAGCTATATCCAGACAAGGATGCTATATAAAGAAAAAGTAAGAAAGTGCTGTTGGTAATGAAAATATTTAACAACGGATGGATTGTGATAAAGGAAAGCTCCAGAAAAATAGCTACACAGTAGGCCTAGAAAGTCATCAGTTGGATTGTAGTGAGTGAAGATGACAGCTCCAGGACAGATGTCTCAAAAACAGCAGAGTGTGCTGCTGATGGACTAAGACGTTTGGCAGTAAAAGAAGAAGAGTTATAGCTCAGAAGGGAGTCTGGAGATGGATTAGTAACTGCTGCGCGGGAAGGTTTTATTAGCTCTGGGGGAGAACTAAAAGTTGGGCAGGAAATAAAATACCTGGAATAGACTTCTTGTCTCAGATGTGAACTATGTTTTGAAACATATCTGAAAACTTTGTTTTCAGATGCTAAGGTCCACAGATCCATGATTTATCAAAGATCTGGCTTGGGAGGTCAGGAAAATATAAGTGTGTCTTGGGGGAGGGGTGCTGTGAGGAGCATGTGAAGAGAACTAAACCTTTATTTTTCCATAAGAAATCAATGGACAAGTTGCAATCTTAAAAATTGTCATTAAGCACCCAGCTTTCAAATCTAACAAGAAGAAAATCAGCTAAAGAAGTAGAGAGGAATTAATTTCTTGGAATGGGATTTGGGGGATTGGGGAGGTCTGAAGAGGGTGAGTGCAGCTTTCATTTTAAGTTTTGTCATACTGTTCCATTTTTCTAAACTGTGTACGTGCATTACTTTGCCAAAAATAGAAATTTAATTTTTAAAATCTATAAAATATTTTATACTGATCAAATGCACAAGACCACCAAGGAAATATAAAGGTCAAGAAATTTTATGTACTTAACAAGGTAGTTTTAAATATATATGTATAGCAAAAAACAATAACAACTACAGATAGGAATTCACAAATAATCATAATGAATCTTTGGATTAAAACACACATATTTTTGGGACAGGTGAGTGGCTCATGCTCTTACTCCTAGCATTCTGGGAAGCCAAGGCTAGAGGATTGCTTGAGCTCAAGAATTCAAGATAAGCCTGAGCAAGAGGGAGACCCCGTCTTTACTAAAAACAGAAAAATTAGTCAAGCATTGTGGTGGGTGCTTGTAGTCCCAGCTAGTTGAGAGGGTGAGGCAGGAGGAGTTTTGAGGTTGAGCCCAGGAGGTTGAGGATGCTGTGAGCTAGGCTGAGACCACGGCACTCTAGCCTGGGCAACAGAGACTCTCAAAAACAAAAAAACATATTTTTTTAAAAACACCCAAATAGAAAATTCTGACCACACATTATTTCACAAAAGAAAAACCTATCTGTTAAAACAATTATCATCATGCATGCCACATTGTCTAATAAAAATTTAATAAAATGAGAAGTAAACAACATAAAGATATATACACATTGCACTTGACCATTTTTTAAAAAACATATATCTACTATGTATATAGGGAGAAATTTTTCAGTATCTGCAGATGATATAATTAAATACAATATAGAAGAGAACTAACTGAAAAATTATTTATTTTAGCCAACAGAGACCTAGGCAAGATCAGTTTTTTAGCTATATAGCAGTAATCATGTAAAAAAAATAATGAAACAAATATTTCATTTGTAATAGCAACAAAGCCCTGAACACCTTGAAATAAGCCTAAAAATAAAAACACAACCTCTTTATGGAGATAATAATGAATATAGAAACATGTCTCCCAAAATAAATTTGTAAGTTCAATGCAATCTCAACAACAGCAACAAAAAATATTATTTTAAAGTAAATTTTTGATAAGATGATCCTAAACTTCAAATAGAACATATAAATTAGTACTTAAGTCAAGACAATTTTATACAAAAAAAAAAAACAAAGAGAAAACTTATCAATATCAAGGCTTATTTTATGATAAAACTAAAGCAATAAAAATACAATGGAGCTAGTACAAGAACAAACCAGATATAACAGAACAGAACAATGAGTCTTGAAACCACCTATGCATATTTGGTATTCCCTGTATGATGAAAATGACATTTCAAACCAATTCATAAAAAAAAAAAAACTATTCCATAAAGTGGCTACTGGCTAGCCAATAATACAGACTAAGATAAAATCCTATCTCATGCTGTTTAGAAAATTAAGTTCCAGAAAAATAACAATGTATTATAAAATTAAAAGAAAATATGAGAAAATATATTTAAGACTTAGAATACAAAGGGCATTGCAAAATAAGTCACTAGAAGCAAAATCCACAAAGAAAAAGATTGTCAAATATGACTGCTTTAAAATTAAAGATGTCTACAAAAGTTATATAATTAAAGACACAAGCAGCAGATTGTGAGAAAATGTTTACAACATACATTCGAACAATAAAAATCAGTATCAAATATACCAATAGAACAGTATAACAAAGGATTAGTATCCAGAGTAGAAACAATAAAACATTAATAACAATCATACAAATAACACAATAGAAAAATGTACAATAATGTAGAACTGTCAATTTTGAGATGAGGAAATGCAAAGGGTCAATATACTTATTAAAATATGTACGACATGACTAGAATTTAAGCCACAACAAACCTACCTGAGCCAGGCAATCCACTGCCTTGATCTCCCAGAAGGCTAGGATTACAGGTATGAGCCACTGTGCCTGGCCTCATTTTCATCTTCGTGGTATTTCTTTGTATATTCTACACAATATCGTTGTTGTGTTCCTATGTATTTTCTTTTATATCTTTTTTGTTATTTGGGTTTTTATAGAAACTTCACTACAAAGTCATGATTGAATAAACCACTAGCCATCAGTCATCAATTCCACCTTCAGCCCTTCTCCCCTCCTTGGAGGTTGGAGGTGAGGCTGAAAGTCTCAATCCCACAATTCTGCCTTGGTCTTTCTAGGGACAACTGAATTGATGATGTGGATGCCAACCATCAGTCAACTCACTAGGATACAAAAAGATATCACCTTATGGAGATTCTAAGGATTTTAAGAGCTGTATGTCACGAAACAGGTTGAAGTCTAAATATATATATTTCACAGTATCACAGGGTCAAGAAACTTCAGCCTTATCTGTAATAGTTTGGATTTTTTTAAAGGTGAATATATTTATGTATTATGTGTGTTTTTGAAAGGTCAGGCTCCTTAGCAATCAGATCAATGCAAAGACACAATTGTGGGTTTCTGTTTACTCTTTTCAGCACAACAATAAATTAAGATTATGGTGTACTTTTACTCTTAAATTTTTAATATTATAAGGTTCTCTATAGAATAAAACACATTTATAACAAATAAGTCACATAAATGTTCAAATTAATTTATCTACTAAGCATATGCACTTTAAAAGTCTGATTTTTTATGTATAACTTTAATTTGAACATTTGACTTATTATTTACTTCCTGTTCAAATACTTCAGCAATTTTCCAATGGGCTAACTCATTTCCTCATATTATTTACTTGCTTTCCTAATATTTCAGGACTATTTGTCATGTTCACGGCTGCTCACTGTCATTTTTTGTCCCTTTGAGCAGCTGTTTGTTTACCCAGCTGTTGCTTCCTTTCCTTCTGTCAATGAGTGTTAATTTTATGTTGATTTACAATAGTTTCCTTCTATGTATCTTCTCATTCTCTGGGCGAAGTCTCTTCCCCAGGAAAATACTTTACCAGACTGCAAAGAATATTGTATATTAAGCTGTTCAACTGACAGATAAGGTAGACAATAAAAATATGCCCTACAAATGCAAACTTTAAAAATGTTTCAAGATGGGCATTTTAAAGCCAGAGTATGCATGTTGCTAAGAGGGGCAAGGTATTTTAGGCACGCAAATATCTGAAAGAAATTTTGAAAAACCCGTAAAAGTAGCTATGCAAACAGAGTTGAAGGAGAAGAACATCCTTGGTGAAAAGAGCAGCATGAGGATAGGCATGGAGGGCATAGGCATGGAGGTGAGGGGTGGTGGGGTGGGGTGTCCAGAGAAATGCAAACAATTTAATATGATAAAGCTCAAAGGCTTGGGAACAGCTAGGGATGAAGCCAGCTTGGGGCACAGGAAAGAATAAAAGAAGGACCTACCATTCAAGGTTGAGGTTTTACCTAGAAGGAAAAAATGGAGACTCACTAGTATGCCATTAGTTCATGGTGAAATGATGAGGTCTTACCATCGGGGCTGTAAGAGAAGACGGGGCTGGCTCTGGTGACTGGGTGAGGGAGGGCTGATCTTCAGCTGGGAGGCAATGGTGATGTATACAGGCTAGTGCCCTATCTGATTTCGTGCCTATCTTAGGCCAGTTATTAAATATTTATCACTCTTTGTTGTGAGCGTAGTTTCAGTTTGGGGGAATAGAGTGGCTTGGATTCCCAGTGACTACTTCCCTTTCATCATGATATGTAACACAACAGTAGAAGGTGGTTTGAAGAACAAGACTCTTATCTAATTTTGGATATACAGAGCCACAGACACAAGCCACCCAGACGAACAGTGAGCTAAATAGCAAAACACTTACAAATTGTAACATCAAAATGATGAGCAAAGGAGGCAGAGCTGTAGCAAAGGGTAGTTGGGAGGGTAGGTGAGAGGAAATAAGGAGAATGCTTAAAGGGAGAAAGAATTTCAGAGGTTTACAATAGAGACAGATGCTGAGGAGAGATAAAGTTGAAATAAAGACAGAAACTGCTCTTTGGAGATTTAGCGATGTGACAGTTTTTAGTGGCATAAGCTATTCAGTAGAAATCAATCTAGATCATAGGTTCTCTACAGGGGCCAAGTAGGTTAGAAAAATATATAAAAGGACCAAGTATAAGACAAGAAAGAGTAGATCTAAAACAGAGCATGTCTCATCTAAAGGATTTCAGAGTAAAACAGAAAAAAAAAATAGGTATAGCTTAGCAAAACAATTTTGCAGGCCAGATTTGGCCTGTTGGAAACAAGTTTGATGTTAACCCTAAAAGTGTATTTGAAATTCCAAATGACAATGTGACCATGGAATCACCATTCCTTTTGGAGAAGGTGAAACAATGACGATAACAAAAAGATGTACAAGGTATGGTCTGCCATTTATTTATGACACTAGGGACAATAAGGCACAAAAATAAAAAGTCCTACAATTAAATTACAGAAATAATCAACAAAATCCATTATAGGAGTCTTGCTTAATGCATATTATCTTAGGTAAGCCCTGCAGTAACTCCATGAGGAAGGCATTATCCCTTTTCTGCTTGTAGAAAATTAAGAGTAGTGCAGTTAAGTACTCCAATGAAGTTTCATAGCAGAAATGTCATAGACTCCGGCCTCCAACTCAGCTCAACCTGACTGTGGATGCAGTCGTCTTTCAGCTATTCTGCAGGGCTTTTCCCTAAGTGGAAGACATATCCCTCCTATCTTGTAGGAGTTCATTCATTCACCTGTAGCCTAGGTTCTACCTTTTCTCACCTTTCCTAGGACCTGGTTCACATTATTCTCTTTGTGTTTTTGATTTCCTTTTTAAGATTAATATGAGGGTATAGTTAGGTTACATTGTTTGCATTCATTAGGTAAAGTCCAAGTTGCAGTTGAGTCCTTCACCAAAGAAGTATGCCAAATACTCTTACATTGTACTAGTTAGGTGGGGCTTACTGAACCCCTGCCTCCCCCCTTTTCTTGAATTTAATTGTATTTTTCTCTTGTGTGAGACTGTAGTTGTTAATCGACTAGTTTCAAGATGGTGTTGAATGCATAGGATACTTGCTTTTCCATTCTTGAGATATTTTACTTAGGAGAATGTTCTCCAAATCCCATCCATGTAATAATAAAAGATACAAAGTCTCCATCATTTGTATGACTGGATAGTATGCCATGGTATACACATGTCATGGTTTATTAATCCATTCATGTGATGAAGGGCACTTAGGTTGTTTCTCCATCTTCCCAATTGTGAACTGAGCTGCTATAAACATTCTTTTATCTTTAATCACATCCTTTACCCCACATTAGCTCTGGTTTAAGTCTCCCCCAATTGAAAACTATCTAACAATAAACAAAAATTTCCTCAAAAGTTTATCCTAATCTCTTTACTTCTCTGCATGGCCAATTTCTTATCTCATTGTCACCCATACTTTCTAGAAGTTCATTCCCTTTCAAGACCTAAATTAAAACATGTACTATAATGGGGTAGAAAATACTATTTTAATGATAATAGATCACCTTGTGGAAAGAAAATTCTCATTGTTTAGGTGTGGAGAATGCTTTGGGTGTTAAGTGAAATCCTAGGAGCATGTCCTGGGATAAGGAATTAAGAGGAATTTGAGGGCAGGGAAAGTCAAAGGGAAAAAGAAGGGAAAACGATGAGAGGAAACATCACAGGAGTTTAGAAACCAATGTCATATAATAAGTGGGCACTCTAAGTGACAAAGTGGTCAACATACTTTTAAGAAAAGAGATGTCTTCAATGGACTGAATTCACCACCGAAGAGGCACAGGCTGGCTGATTGGATAAAAAAGCACAAGGCATCTGTATGCTGTCCCCAGTAGACACACCTAGCCTTGAAGGACAAATCAAGACTCAGGATTAAGGGATGGAAAACAGTATTTCCAGCAAATGGAATTCAGAAGAAAGGAAGGTTGCAATCTTAGTTTCAGATACAAGGAGATTTAAAGCAACTAAAGTTAAAAAAAGACAAAGATCAATACTTTATACTGGTCAAAGGAACATACAAGAAGACATTTCAATTATAAATATGTATGCACCCAACTTAAATACTTCCAGATTATGAAACAGACCTTAACAGGTCTGAGAAGTATGATACCCCATAGCACCATAATAGTCGGGGACTTTAATGTCCCTTTGACAGAATTGGACAGATCCTCTAAACAGAAACTAAACAAAGATACAAAGGACTTACATGTGACCCTAGAACAAATGGGATTAATAGACATATACAGAATACACTATCCCAAAGCTAAAGAATATACATTTTTCTTTTCTTTTCTTTTTTTGTAGAGACAGAGTCTCACTTTATCACCCTCAGTAGAGTGCTGTGGAGTCACACAGCTCACAGCAACCTTCAACTCCTGGGCTTAGGAGATTCTCTTGCCTCAGCCTCCCGAGTAGCTGGGACTACAGGTGCCCACCATAATGCCTGGCTATTTTTCTATTTTTGCAGTTTGGCTGAGGCCAGGTTTGAACCTGCAACCTTTGGTATATGGGGCCGGCGCCCTACTCAATGAGCCACAGGCGCCACCCAAATATACATTTTTCTCATCAGCCCATGGTACATATTCCAAAATCAACCACATCCTAGCATAAAAAATCAAATCTCAGCAAAATTAAAAGAAGAGAAATTATACCTTGTGTCTTCTCAGACTACAAGGCAATAAAGTTGGAACTCAACTCCCACAAAAACGTTTATTCCCACACAAAGACTTGGAAATTAAACAACCTTATGCTAAGGAAGAGATAAAAGAGGAAATCATTAAATTTCTCAAACATAACAACAATGAAGATACAAGTTACCAAAAGCTGTAGGATATGGCAAAAGCAGTCATAAGAGGGACATTTATTGCATTAGATGCCTACATTCTAAAACACAAAGAGAGTGCATCAAAAAAAATCATGAACAATCTTACAGAATTGGAAAAAGAAGAATGATATAATCTCAAATCCAGCAGAAGAAAAGAAATAGCCAAAATTAAATCAGCCATTAATGAAATTCAAAACAAAAGAAGCATTCAGAAAATTAACGAAACAAAAAGTTGGTTTTATGAAAAAATAAATAAAATAGGTATACCTTTTGCCAGATTAATTAGACACAGAAAAGTAATTATCTCTGATAACCTCAATCAGAAACAAAAAAGGGGAAATAACAATAGATGCCACAGAAATACAAGAGATCATCTCTGAATACTACAAGAAACTCTATGCCCAGAAATTTGACAATGTGGAGTAAATGGATCAATACCTGGAATTGCACCCTCTCCCTAGACTTAATCAAGATGAAATAGATCTCTTGAACAGACCAATTTCAAGAACCAAGACTGAAGAAACAATAAAAATCTCCCAACAAAAAAATGCCCTGGTCCAGATGGTTTCACACCAGAATTCTATCAAACCTTCAAAGAAGAGCTTATACCTATATTGCAGAAATTATTCAAAAAAATTGAGAAGGAAGGAACCTTCTCCAACACATTCTAAAAGCAAACATCACCCTGATACCAAAACCAGGAAAAGACAGAACTAAAAAGAACTTCAGACCAATTTCACTGATGAATATAGATGCAAAAATTTTCAGTTAAATCCTAGCCAATTGATTACAGCTACACATTAAAAAAATCATTCATCATGATCAAGTAGGTTTCATCCCAGAGATGCAAAGCTAGTGTAACATACGCAAGTCTATAAATGTAATTCACCATATCAACAGAAGTAAAAACAAAGACCATGTGATCCTCTCAATAGATGCAGAAAAAGCATTTGATAATTCAGCATCCTATTCTAATTAGAACACTTAAGAATATAGGCATATGGCTCGGCGCCTGTAGCTCAGCAGCTAGGGTGCCAGCCATGTACACCAGAGCTGGTGGGTTCAAATCCAGCCCAGGCCTGCCAACAATGCCAATTACAACCAAAAAATAGCCAGGTGTTGTGGTGGGTTTATAGTCTCAGCTCCTTGGGAGGCTGAGGCAAAAGAATCGCTTAAGCCCAAGAGTTGAGGGTTGCTGTGAGCTTTGATGCCATGGCACTCTACCGAGGGCAATACAGTGAGACTCTGTCTCAAAAAAGAAAAGGAATATAGGCATAGGTGGCACATTTCTTAAACTGATTGAAACCATTTACAATAAACCCACAGCTAATATTATCCTAAATGGAGTAAAACTGAAAGTTTTTCCACTTAGAACTAGAATCAGACAAGGTTGTCCTCTATAGCCACTATTATTCAACATAGTGCTTGAAGTTCTAGCCAATACAAACAGGCAAGAGAAGGAAATAAAGGGCAACCAAATAGGTGTGGAGGAGGTCAAACTCTTTCTCTTTGCTGATGATATGATGTTATACTAAGAGAACCCCAAAGACTCAACCACAAGATTCCTGGAAGTGATCATAAAATACAGCAATGTCTCAGAATACAAAAGCAATGTCCAAAAATCAGTTTTTTATATGCCAATAATAGCCCAGATGAGAAGCTAATCAAGGACACAATTCCCTTGTTAATAGCCTCAAAAAAATTGAAATACCTAGGAATATACCTAACAAAAGAGGTGAAGGACCTCTACAAAGAAAATTACAAAACCCTAAGAAAATAAATAGCAGAAGATCTTAACAAATGGAAGAACATACCATGCTCATGGCTGAGAAAAATCAACCTTGTTGAAATGTCTATACCAGCCAAAGCAATCTACAGATTCAATACAATCGCCATTAAAATACCATCATCATACTTTCGAGATTTGGAAAAAATAATTCTTTGCTTTATATGGAACCAAAAGAAACACCATATAACCAAGGCAATTCTTAGTAATAAAAACAAACCTGTGATACCTCTCTACCAGTCTTTTAACTATACTATGAAGCCATAGTGATCAAAATAGCATGGTGGTGGCACAAAAATAGAGACATTGACATTTGGAACCAAATAGAAAACCATAAGATCAAACTAACATCTTACAGCCACCTGATCTTTGGTAAATCAAACAAGAACATCCACTGGGGGAAATAATCCCTTTTCAATAAATGGTGTTAGGTGAACTGAATAACCACATGTAAAAGACTGAAAGTGGACCTGCACCTCTCACCACTTACAAAAATTGATTCAAGATGGACAAAAGATTTAAATCTAAGGCATGAAACAATAAAAATCCTTGAAGAAAGTGTGGGGAAAACACTTGAAGATATCGGCCTGGGGAAAGATTTTATGAAGAAGACTTCCTTGACAATTGCAACAACAACAAAAATAAACAAATGGAACTAAAAGTGAAAAGCTTCTATATAGTTAAGGAAACAACAACCAAAGCAAATAGACAACCTTCAAAATGGCGAAAGATATTTGTATATTATGAATCAGACAAAAACTTGATAACTAGGATCTATCAAACTCAAATTAATCAACCAAAAAAGACCCAACAATTCCTTATGTCCCTGGGCAAGAGACATGAATAGAATCTTCTCTAAAGAAGACAAATGAATGGCTAACAAACTTATGAAAAATGCTCATCATCCCTAATCATCAGAGAAATGAAAATCAAAACTACCCTGAGATATCACCTAATTCCAGTGAGAATGGCCCACATCACAAAGTCTCAAAGCTGCAGATGCTGGTGTGGATATGGAGAGAAGGGAACACTTTTACACAGCTGGTGGGACTGCAAACTTATACAACCCTTTTGGAAGGAAGTATGGAGAATCCTCAAGAATTCAAATTAGCCCTCCCATTTGATCCTGCAATCCCATTACTAGGCATCTACCCAGAAGAAAAAAAATCCTTTTATCATAAGGACATTTGCACTAGACTGCTTATCGCAGCTCAATTTATAATTGCCAAAAAGTGGAAACAGACTAAATGCCCACCAACCCAGGAATGTATTAACAAACTGTGGTATACATATACCCTGGAATACTATTCAGCCACTAAAAAAGATAGAGATGTTACATCTTTTATATTAACCTGGATGGAGGTGGAACACATTCTTCTTAGTAAAGCATTACAAGAATGGAGAAGCAAGAATCCAATATACTCAATTCTAATATGAAGCCAGTAGATGACCTAATTCGGGATGGTGGGGTAGTGGAATGATCAAGTGGAGCGAGGGGAGGGAAGGAGGGGATGGAGGACACAGTGTATGGCACACCACTTGGAGGTGGGACACAATTAGAAGAGGGACTTCTAACAAATGCAATCAATGTAACCTAATTATGCCCTCAATGAAATCCCAAATAATTAAAAAAAGAAAAGAGACATCTGATGTTCAATTTTTATGTTCCTTACTCAACAGTTTTTTAGCCACCACCACCCCAAACCGTCCATAAAATATGCTAAATACACACAGTGGCTTTGGGAATGGTATTCTGGAGAACTGAGGAAAAGAAGCTTTAATCCCTGCCTGCACTGATACGCAACAGAAAGAGAAAAGCAAGACAGGTGAGATGAGGAGACTGAAGTAAACAGGAAAGTGGAATAACAATGACCATGTAAACAAAAGCTTACGGAAATGCCCACACTACTGCAGAAAGCTTTGAACTCACTGGCAGACACAGCACAGGAGCCCAAATTGAATCTGAAGAAATCTAGAGGCACAGGGCGACCCCTACTCACATCGAACTTATAGTGATGACGTCCTAATCTCTGCCTTCACCCCTGCTGCATAGCACCCCCAAATCATCTGGCAGAAGTGTCTAATGGTTAAGAATGTGAATTCTGAAGCCCTGCACCTAGATGAGAATCTTACCTCTAATACTTCTGTTCCAAATTTGGTCACGTTTCTTAAGCTGCATGTATTTCAGTTTCTTAATCCGTAAAATAGGGATGTTAGCACTATTTCATGGGGATGCTTATTGCATGAATTGATACTTGCAAATATTTAGAACAGAATCTGCCCCACAGTAACTACTAAATAAATATCAACACTATATATCTATAAAGCTAATAAACTGCTGACCATGTCCATTTAGATTCATCTACGCACTTAACAATTATTTACTGAGTAACTATATGTAGCAGGTGTTGTTGACACACTAAGAAATGTATAGCAGTGAACAATGTTAAACAAAGTCTCTACCCTTGTGGAACTTTCATTTTAGCCAAAAGAGACAAACAATAAACAAAAAGAAAAATGAATAATATATGGAAAGTGCTATGAAGAAAATAAAATGGATTAATAGGAAAGGGGGAGGTAGTGTTTTTATTCTATTTAGGGTGCTCTTTTAGTAGAAGCTTGAAGAAAGTGGGAAAGTGAGTCCTGTGGAGATCTGTGGGAAATACCACAAACTCAACATCTTCCCTCCGAAATTTCTTGAAACAACCGTATTCCTTATCTGAGTGGATGGTACAACCATCTTCCAGAGACTGTTCTGCAGTAAAAACATACATTCTCCCCTTTCTGTAGCTCTATACCCAGTTGGTCACTAAATTCCACTTTTATAACATCTCTGAAGTTCACCTTCCCATCTTTCTCTGTCTACTACAGATTTACAGCCTGAGCCACAAGAAATGGCCATCCTGCATGTCAAAGATAGTTGCTTCCTTTTCAGCAGCAGCAGAATAAAGGAGTCTAGATTCTAAGGCCCCAGGGGAATAGTGACCCACTGGATGGAAGAATATTGGGTCCATAAATGACAACATGGAGCAGAACACATCCCCTTCCCTGTGCATAAACTGTACGTGGGAGAGAACAAATAGTTCCTTGCATTAAGGCATGAAGGTGTGGGGTAGTTTGTCACAGCAGCTGGCTCACTCTAATTAACACACAATCTCAGTGCCATAGTTTAATTGCAGGGTATGTAGGGTCACTCTCCTGTGTCATGTCTTTTTTTTTTTTTCCACGAGACAGAAACTTAAGTTGTCACCTTCAGTAGAGTGCTGTGACATCAGAGCTCACAGCAACCTCAAACTCTTGGGCTTAAGCGATTCTCTTGCTCAGCCTCCCAAGTAGCTGGACTGCAGGTTCCCACAACAACACCTGGCTATTTTTCGGTTGCAGTTGTCACAGTTGCTTTAGCAGGCCCCGGCTGGGTTCAAACCCACCAGCTTTGGTGTATGTGGCTGGCGCCCTGATAACCTCTGTGTCATTTCAACAACATCCAGATGGCTGTCTCAGTCTCTGAAACACACTTCTCAATATTCTGTAAGTAACCATCCCAGACCCCAGTGTGACTGTGTCACTCCCTGTCAATGGGAATTCTTCAATGGCTTTCCCTTGTCTTCAGATGAAGCACAAGCAATATGGATATTCAAAGCCTTTGGTGATCTAATCCCTGCCTACATCTCCAGCTACCTTGTGCTCTCGACCTGGCCAGTTCCAAAGAGTCCTGCTTGGTCATTCTGTCCAAACGGATCTACCTTTGTGCTCTCTTAGCTCTGTTTTTCAATATTTTTACCACCTTGCCTTATAATAATCTCTTTAATTTTTTATATCTCCTTACTGGATTCCTTCAGGAAAGGCCAAATGTCCTTTAACTTTGTTTATCCTGAACCTGATATTATGTCTGACATAGTGTAGGCATCAAATAAGTGTTGAAAGAATAAAAGCATAAGGGAATGAGTAAATGTCTAAGCCTTTTGAATCTTCATCACAAGATCCATCCACTTCTTTCTAAAATACCCTACAGGAAAAGCATTTCTTAAGGAATACAAAGATAAGAGATACTTTTGATTGCCTTCACATTTCTCATGCAGTATTTTCTATCATTAGCTTTTAAGCAAACTATTCCTCTGCCTGAAATCAAAAAAAGGGGGTAATTAAGAACTGAATAGCATCCTTAAATACAAATCTCTAGTTCATTATCCTGAAAATAGAATATGGTGATTCTATTATAAACCTCAAAATTTCCAAGAATTCCACAGCCATTTTTCATTTTAAGACTCAATCAGAAAATCTCACTTTTTCCAGAATGAATAAAATTGCACTTTCTATTTTCCTTGACCCTTGGTGTTCTTCTCTTACTTTCCCCCTTTTGAAGTTCTCGGAATAGCAATTATATTTATTTCTCCCTCTTAAAGCCATACCAACTTTTATAACAGCTATTGATTTATTTTGAGACATATAAAATTCAGTGAGGCATATTTTAATCTGTGGAATATCAGCATTTCAGTAAAAAGAAATGACAATGTTAGCATAAAGCGACAATCTTCTGTTTCAAAAAGTAGATTGCATTTTAGAAGACCATTGATTTTGCCATTTTTATAACTACATTTCCAATATAGATGATGGTCTCAAATATAATTTCCAATTATAGAGAAGGTACTTTAAGGAGGCTGCATGTTTAACCTCTTCCTCAGGCAAAATGCAACCTTAAGCAAGTTACTTCATCTCTTTATGGGTCAATTTTATCATCTGAAAACAATGGTTGATAATAGCACCTAGTTGAGAGGGCTGCTGTGAGGACTGGGTGAGTTCATACGTATAATGCACATCTGTGCCTGGCACATAATAAGCCTTATAATTCCCATCATCATTACTACCTTCATCATTCTTCCTCTCCTCTTTGCAAGATAAAGTGATGAGAATTTGAATCTTAATGAAGATTCTACAGAAATAAATATTAGCTCCAAAGAAGCAAAAAAGCAAAATATAAATTAATAGTAAAACCACTTTCTGGGCTGGGTATGGGTGCACATGTGTTAATGCAGGCATTACCAGAATACTAGGATCCACGTAAACAAGTGCTCATTTCTCATTCTTTATTATTTTGTAAAACAAAATTTTAAAATGTGACTGAGACTCCAGATTGTCCATAAACACATAGAAATAACAAAGAAAGGCTCGGCGCCTGTGGCTCAACGGGCTAAGGCGCCAGCCACATACACCTGAGCTGGCGGGTTCGAATCCAGCCCGGGCCCGCCAAACAACAATGACGGCTGCAACCAAAAATATGGCTGGGCGTTGTGGCGGGCGCCTGTAGTCCCAGCTACTTGGGAGGCAGAGGCAGGAGATTCACTTGAGCCCAGGAATTGGAGGTTGCTGTGAGCTGTGATGCCATAGCACTCTATCCAGGGTGACAGCTTGAGGCTCTGCCTCAAAAAAAAAAAAAAAAAGAAATAACAAAGAAAAATAATTGTGGGGGTCAGTGAAAATGGTGAATCTCTGTAGTTTGTCAGAGATTTATTTAGAGCAGAAAGGGAACCTCAGAGAATCTCTCTTTTTTATAATCAAAAAGAAAAAAAGAGTGAGCAAAGCTTTATAAGAGAATGGAATCGCTCCAGGATACTACAAAATGCATCATCTCGATTTTATCCCAGAGGACTTACTATGCCCTCCGAGCTTTAAATCAGTTAATGGAATTATTCGCATTAATTTCAAATATTTTAATGTACTGCACATTTTTTATTCTGAATATCACATTTATTAATTTATAATGCATTTCATTATTCAATTATTTAATTGAATTTTTACCAATAATATGTATTACAAATCTAAATTACATACTGCCTTATTATTTTACACAGAAATAGTATTTTATCTCTATAGTCTCCAGATTATTTTTCAATTTATAGAAAATAATTTGAATTTCTCTTTTGTAACATAAACTCAAACTGAAAAGGTGGGAAGGAAGTGAAGACAGGGATCCTTCCCCCTTGGGAATCCAGTGGTGGAGGTGGGGGGGGGGCTGCCAGCTGCATTTACGACCAGGACAAAGCTGAGAACAAGGGCACTTAATATGACTGTCCAGTCTTCTGACTAAATCTGAAATACAAGACAAGACTTAATATCCTACCCACGCTGACTTTGACTAGGTGACTTGACAGGTTGATTGCTGGCTATTGCAATATTGGAAGTCATAACATAACGAATTCAGGGAATCTCCTTTGATGAGACGTATGGAAAGTGAAATCATCATGAACTAATCATTTTCAGGATCCTTAAAAATACTAGAGCATGTATCTTCTAGCTGTAGGGAACCAGGTGCCCTTCTAGCTTCCATGGTGCAAGTATCTCTAGCATGTGCCCTTACAGCTTGCAAAGACTCCTTTCAGAGGCTGATGCCAGGAGACACGCCAGGGTGTCCATGATCTGTCTGCAAAGAATTTCCATTGTATTTGATGTGATAACGATTTGTCCCACATAGAGAAATCCTTATTTTACACTTGACTTTGACTTTCACATGCACATTTCTAGTCCCTCTTGTCTGACCATTTGAGTACTAGAGGGTCATGCCATTCTGCAAAGGGGCTCTGCTTCTGAAGATCAAAACAGAATGCTGGTGTGTGTGACCACAACAGAGTTTACAACTTGAAATCAAAAGGTTTGCATGCAAATTAAGCTCTTTACAAGCATGCAAAATGATTCTTGAAAGCCTGGGATTTATAGTTAAAATATACCCTCAAAAGCATATACTCAGGAACAGATGAGTCAACTCCAAGGCTTGGTTTACAGCTCAAGGGTGGAACAAATATTGTTCAAATGCCACAATGAGTGAATTGCATTGATTTACTTTTATATAAACAATATAATTATTTCTTCCCCTTTGTAAAAGCAAAGCAATAATTGCTTAATTGTATAGAAATCAGGAAATAAAGATAAGCACAAAGATGTACATTTGTCATGTAGTGTTTAATAAATGCATGGTGTGTGATAAAGAGAGAAAGAGAGATGGATGGATGGAAGAATAAAACAATAACCACCCAACGATTTCAACATTCAGAGCTGACCTCCATTAACAACTTCTTTCAGACGTGCACTCCTAATAGCAGGACTAAAAATTAATGCACAACTCACATGTGAAACAGTCCAATATTTTTCGCCCCCTACAATTGGTTTCATCTTAGTCTGATGTTCTTTTTCTCACTAATGACAAGGGGGGAAAAAAACCTTCAATTTTCCAATTAAAAGCAATTCAGAGTCTTTTGAAGCAAAACAGTGTTGCGGGGGGTGGGGGTGAATATTCCATCCATTTATGATGCAAAACTCCTCCAGAGCTGGTCCCCTCCCCTCTGGAGGTCACGCCTCCTCTTTTCCCTTGTAGATCCTCAATGAAATGGTGGATCTTCGAGCCATCTCCGATGGAACGAGGCTGATGTGGGCTCAGTTCTGGTGTCTGCTGGTTCTTCTAGACACCAAGCTGGCAACCACCATTCAGGTGGACAGCCCCTTCTGTTGTCCCAGGATCCATGGCTGCCTTTCCTCCACCTTGGGCTCCTTTTGCTCCATCAGTACTTGTAGAGTTTTTCCACCTGCTGGAAGTGTGGAAATGTCACGATTCTTCCAATACCACATACGGGCTATGGAGAACTGGAGGTAGCATCTCCAGCCCATCCTTGGTTACACCCTTCACCCATTTTCCATTCACTCCCATCACCGAGATGGTTTCCATGTAGGCTGTCGGTCTTCCTGGAGAAACACGTAGTTCTTTTCTGCACTCATCCTGCTCATCAATACTAATTCCCTAACTCTCCAATTTATACCTTGGCCTAAAAGCAAGGAGATGAAGACTGAAGACAGATGGGGACAAAAGGAAAAAGGCACAGAGGACCACAGAAATAGGAAAAGAAGAGACAAGAAGATGAGGTGAATAGAATTGCCAAAAGCAATTGGCAAGATAAAATCAGCCCATCCAAAACATGTGCGTTAAAGAGTTAAAGATGCAAGAAAGTAAAGGAACACAAATCACTTCCCTTCCTATCACTGATCTTGTTATTGATCTGCTACAGTGAATAAAGATGGAGAGGAAAATAGCAAAGTGAAGAAAAGAACAAAGGAAGAGAGGCACAAGGGTAGGTCTCATTGTTCTCTACAACTTCAAGGACCCATTATACACTCATTACATCTCACAGCCAATTCTTTAAATCATATGCTGCAAACATCCCCAAACAAACCTCAGCAGACTGCAAAACAGTTGAGTCAGTGGCGAAGGAAAAACAGAGCCCAGGAGTTAATTATATTACAGTTGTTGAAAACAGGACATCTATTTCCATTCCATGTTGTGACTCAAGTGTGAGTGGATTACATCAGCTTTCAAAGCAAACCTTTTTCCCTGCTTACACCTAGATTAGATAGAGGGCAAACAGCATTTTCTTCCATTTCTGTCTGTTCTCAGTTACTCTCTGCCTAGGCTAAAAGTATTTTGAGTAACAAATTCTATATGTTATATATAGACAGCAGTGATTTTCCTCTCTGAAATATGGCTAATACCACCATTCTTTACCCACTTTCCAAAAAAGTTAAAAAAGAAAAACAATACCTTGCCTACATCAGAACCCGTAGGAGATCCTACAATTGCAATGTGTTAGGATAAGAAACTAAATATAATTGTATTAAAGATGAATTTGAAAATAAAGTTCGTTAACATGTACACACACACACACACACATATACATACATTATTGGGTTAATTTTATTTTAACATATGAATCTCCTCCTTGTAGCATCCCCCAAAGGAGTTTCTTGTAATGAGGTGGGACAGTTAATTCATGAGGCAGAATCTGTGATGAAATTCTTGAGCTAGATTGTATGCTAAATTGGAAGGCTTGGTCCAGGCAGATGTTCAGCAAAAGAAGCTGCTTCCCAAGGGAGAATTGTAGAAAAAAAAGCTTTTTGCTATACTTGAGTAATTTCAGTAATAGATTCACATTAGAAAATATCTAACATTTAAGGAAATGAGAGATAAGACATTGTCACAGTTGATAAATAGTAAAAACTATTCTCTCAAAATACCAATGGAATTTCAATTAAATTAATAGTTTTTTTTTTTTTTTTTTTTTTGCAGTTTTTGACCAGGGCTGGGTTTGAACCCACTACCTCTGGCATATAGGGCCAGCGCACTACTCCTTGGAGCCACAGTCACTGCCCTAAAAGAAATAGTTGAATGTTTAAAAAAGTAAGTAATCTTATTTCTACCTAACTAGGAAAAGGCCATTTAATATATATTGTATTTCTGGATTTTCCTTTCCTTTGCAAGCAATCTCTATAATTATTGATTTATTTATGATTTTTAAATAAAATTAGTTATTTTACATATTAATATTAGGTAAGATTATAGTTATATGCTTTAACATAAATATTATGTAAACATATACCGACATATTTGTATATTACCTGAAACAAACACATAAATAAATACACACCAAATTCAAACCTATAGAGCCAAATTATGCAGCAGCCACAACGCATGGCAAAAAAGCCAAAGGAAGGAAGCCAGAGGAAAATTAAAAAGTGTTTTTGGAATTCTTTCATACCTACCACAGCAAAAGAGATAGCCATGGATATATTTATTTTCTTTTTATTCATGCCCTCATTAATCCTTGCATTTATTTAATAAATATCTGGTTTTTTATTTGAAAGAGAAATGAGGATTATCAAATTAATTTATGCTCATTTTAGAAAAGGTAAAATGTGTAGTTAAGAAAAAGAAAATCAGGCCGGATGTGGTGGCTCACCCCCACGATCCTAGCACTCTGGGAGCCTGCGGTGGGCGGACTGCTTGAGCTCAAGAGTTCGAGATCAGCTTCAGCTCCCCAATTCCATCACGTGCGTAGCTTGAAATTGGCCATGGGATAGTATCTATACCGTGGAAATCAGAAAAACCCACAAATCAAGGCTTTGCTCTCTACCCCCTGAGCTTCAGCAAGAGCAAGACCCCATCTCTAAAAATAGCCAGACCTTGTGGCTAGTGCCTACAGTCCCAGCTACTATGTGAGAGGCTGAGGCAAGAGGATTGCTTGACCCCAGGAGTTTGTGGTTGCTATGAGCTATGAAATATGCCACTCTACCCAGGGTGACAAAGTGAGGCTGTTTCAAAAAAGAAAGAGAAAGAAAAAGACGATTCCCCATATATTGTATATTCTTCTATTTCATGCTTTTTAAAAACGTTGTCTCAAAAATGTTTCAGAGTCATTTAAAGCCATCAAATGTATTTCTTATATTTTGGAATTTAGAGTACAGTAAATATTAATATATGTGGACTGGATCACACAGTATCTATTCCAATCTCTTGTGTCTTCCTGTAGTCCTAAGCAGGAAAACTAAGAACTGCCTTTCTCAGACTTCTTCACAGCTAACGTTCCAGATCTGGTATAGGCTCAGCCAATGTGACGTACTTGTATTCTGAGATGAAACAAATGAGGAAGGAGACAGGTCCCAATTTTAAAGTCAGGTTCTGATTAAAGCAGCATGAGGCTGGAGCTAGCAGCCAACGATGTGGCTTCCCAGTGTGGCGGTGGCTTCCTAATTCTGCAGTTTCTACTGGTTTTTGAAGAAGTTCTATAGCTTGGCCGTTGGAGTTGTTGCCCATTCCCTTAATCAAGAATCCATTTCTTCACTTTCCCAACAACTGTAAAATCCCTTTAAATAGACCTCGATGGAGTAGAGTCTCTGCTGTATCCTCCACAATAGAGTCTAGTTGTTCAAGACAATACTGAACTCTGTGAGATATTTTGCTTTCATCTTCTTCATGCTTTATATATTCCCAGACTATGACTTTAGAACTGACTTTTGTAGAAGTGTTATTACTAATTCAAAAGGTAGGAACATTTTCAAGATTCTTGATACATGTCAGTTCTTTTGTTTTTCTAAAAGAAACATTATACCAATTTATACTCCCATTAGCAGTGCATGAGAATATACAGGAGCATTTCTCTTTCTCTCTTATTTTTTTTACTACTTTGCTTGTTAAAAATAGATAACTTGCTGTTGCCTTACTGTAAATGTATTTAATCATGAATATGACTGAATACTTATTAATTGTATGAGGCTTTGTGACTTATCTACCTCTCTATCTAATATATTCTGAGACTGCAATATTTTTCATACCCGTTTACATATCATCTTTATATAGGAAACATATTTATATTTTATTTTATTCTACCTCATGCAATTTTCTCCCAATGATTGTTGGTTGGTTTTTAAATTTTGTTCATGTTTTTGATAAGAATAGATTTGAAATTTTGGAGTCAGGTGTTCAAAAAATGTTTCTGTGATTTCTTCTAGCAGAAAGTATTCTCAATACAAATATTTACATTAATGCATTTTATTTTTGTGTTTTGTTACTTATGTTTGGTGCGTTAATCCTTGTACTGGGGTTAAGTCCTTGTACTGATTCCCCTAGACGTTCACGTTCACCCAGAACCTCAGAATGTGACCTTATTTAGAAATAGGGTCTTTGTAGATGTGATAGCTAAGTAAAAATGAAGTCACAGCACATTAAGGTGGGCCCTAATTCGATGACCAGAAGGACACTATGTGACGACTGTGGGGAGATGGAGTGCTGAGTCCATAAACCACGGAAAGCAGAAAGTCACAGTGTCGGCCACCACCAGAAGGTGGGAAGAAGCAAGAAAGGATGCTGCCCTAGAGCCCTAGAGACCTCAGACACAGACTAACCTTGCTGACATCTTGATTTTAAACTTCTAGCCTCCAAATTTGTGAAAGAATAAATTTCTGTTTTAAGGTACTCAGTCTGCGGTAATGTGTTATAGAAGCTCTGAGAAACTAATAAAATGATTATACAGATAATTTTGGTATATGGCCTGACATAAGGATTTAATGGTTTTTTTTTTTTTTTTTTCTCAAAGACTGAATTCATTGGTCCAACCGTGGCTGGATTCTAAAGGCATGTGAGGGCTAATTATGCACATTTCTCTCCTCTTAAAGTAAATTAAAATGGAGACCAGGCCTGAAGAATCCCTGAGCAGACAAAGCCAGGGAGGGCTCATAAGTGACCTTAACCTTGTTTGATTTGCAAACATAAGTGAAACTTAAGCTTGGACTCTTTCTTGTAAATAAATGCCTATATTGAAAAAAAAAAGAAAAGAAAAGAAAGAAAGAAAGGTAAGCTCAATCAAATAGAAGCCATCACCTCATTTGTAAGTCAGGTAACTAGGCATTTCCCTGCTGAATAGACCAGATAAGGCCACCATATGACCGTAATCAGTCAGATATTTTCTTTGCTTTACTTCCACATTCAGCCTCTAAAAAGCCTTTCCCTCCTGTTCCCTCTACAAACTGTCCATTTGATGCTTCCTAAATCAAGAATCACTGTTTTGGATCGGTACCCATAGCTCAGTGGTTAGGGCGCTGGCCACATACACCAAGGCAGGCAGGTTCAAACTCTGCCTGGACCAGCTAAACAACAATGACAACTGCAACAAAAAAAACAGTTGCACACTGTGGTGGGCGCCTGTAGTCCCAGCTACTTGGGAGGCTGAGGCAAGAGAATCGCTTAAGCCCAAGAGTTGGAGGTTGCTGTGAGCTGTGACGCCACGGCACTCTACCGAGGGCAACATAGTGAAACTCTGTCTCAAAAAAAAAAAAAAATCACTGTTTGCTCAAATGAACTCCTTAAAAATTGTATTGTGCCTCAGTTTACCTTTAATCACTCCCCAATTCCATATTAACATCATGTGGGTAGCTTGAAATTGGCCATGGGACAGTATCTATACCATGGAAATCAGAAAAAGCCACAAATCAAGGCTTTGCTCTCTACTCCTGAGCTAGTTTGACCATCAATGTTTCATTCTCCATATTTTTAGTTGCTTTTGAATTCTACCACCACCATCTTATATTTAAAATTTATTGTGTTTGAGTATCTGGCTCTCAGCTCTAGTACATATTCATAATACATACATACATAGTATATATTTTACATTTAAATGATTCAAGAAGGGCATTCCAGAAATCATCTTTCTTACCCCTTATGTAAAAATAACAAGGTAACTAGATAAAGAATCATGCCTTTCAAACCTCTGTCCCTTCCATGGCATTTGTCCTGGATTTAGTGATACAGAACAATTTGAAACTACCTTGATTCTTACTCCTTTACAAGGAAATCATGTTTTTCAGATTGGATGCTCCCAGAGTTTTTCTCTTTAGCTCTCAAATATAAAAATTTGTTAAAATGTTTAAATGTGGGTCCCTTTTCATTAATTTTACCCAGAAGGTGGTAAGTACTTCTGTCTGTGGACTTAGTCCTATTCCAGCTCTGAAAAGGTTTCTTAGTTCTTAAAACACTTTTTAAAAAATTGGGACTGATGATTATTTACTCTTTTTATTCTTTTTTGATTCTTCCTCAGAAAGCCTGTTCTTTATAGGATGGATCCCTTTTCTTTCTTTCATCTTTTTTCTTACCATGTTCATCTCTTGGAGTATTTTTTTTAATTGAGACAGAGTCTCACTTTGCTGCCCTCAGTAGAGTGCCGTGGTGTCATAGCTCACAACAACCTCCAATTCTTGGGCTCAAGCGATTCTCTTGCGCCAGCCTCCTTGGCAGCTGGGACTATAGTCACCTCCCACAATGCCCAGCTATTTTTTTTTTCAGCAGGCCCAGGCTGGGTTCAACCCCACCAACCCTGGAGCATGTGGCTGGTGCTCAAACCACTGAGCAACAGGCACCCCCATTCTCTACATTCTTAAGATCAAAATATTTAGGACTTTAATTTCTACATTGTCTCTTTGCTTTTGGTAGCATCCAATGTGAACTTTGTTGATTTCTTTGCAATTTTGCTGGCACTCAACTCATCTCTCCATCTCTACTTTCAGGTCATCCTCTTTTCTCCTGAACATCTCATGCACCTAATGGGTCAATTCTTATGTCATTAAGCTAAGGCTGTGAAATTTCTTCCTCTTTTCACTCTGGAAAAACATTTTTATTTATTTTTTCCTCTGAATATTTATGTCACTTTTCTTTGTGTTGCAGAATGTTTAGGGGCATTTTATGGTGAATTTTTTCCTATTGCTTTTTTCTTAAATAGTAGAAAAACAAACAATACAATGAAAACAAAAAAATCAAGTAACTTGTTCCAGAATCATATTTCCTTTCAAAATGGTGTACATGATATCCTTTTATCTTTAGTTACTAATCATGTAGGTATTTGTACTTTTTCCTTCTTAGATCTAGACTTACAAAGAATGCTGAAGTACCGAGTCCTGAGCCTGGTTTCTTGTGTCAAGCAAACACTCATCTGAAAGTTCTGCTAAAGCAAGAGAGGATCTTCTTCTCCAACTGGCAGGTGTTCTGATGGCTACAGAGTCTTATGCAGAATTTTTCATTGAGTGACAGAGACAGAAACTGCACCTCGGCTACTCTATCTATCTTAAGGGGCTCTTCTGCTCAACTTCCCTTCCTGAACATTTTCCTGAAGTTGTTGTTCATCCCAGCCTGCAAAGTATTACTGCTTCTACTTGTCACGCTAAACCCCTGGCACATGGGACAGTGCACATGCTGTGTACTGTGAAGTGTGGTTTTCAAGTGGACAAGGAAAGAGAAGAACTGAGGAGGAGAAGACGAGGCATGGCCCTCACCAGCTAAGAAAAGAATTCACATGGCTTTGGGATTTTTTGTGTTTCTTTGCCAGTGGATAGAGTGGGGTTGAGTCACAGTTGTTTCCCATCTCCTTCCCAGATTTCTGTGCTATTCTGGTTCAGCAGGCTTAGTTTAGGATTATGACTCTCAACCCAACCTCCCCCTTGCTGCAGTTAGTGGAAATTCCCTAAAGATTTTAGCTTTTCGTTTTTTTTCCCTCATCCTTATTTTTCAGTTCTCCTATTGATTCTTTTGTCTCTGTATTTATTTGTGATGGTTTAATGTAAAAGTTGGAATATAACATTTCACCAGAATTATATGTATTAACCCAGATACTCACTGAAGGCTCCCTTTGTGCCAAATGCTCTGCTACACACTAAGAAAAAGAAAAGAAAAAGACAAAGTCGCTGCCTTTGGAGCAAGACAGAGAAGGACTCTGTAGTGAGAGGGAGTTGCATGGGTGCAGAGCCACTGGCAGAGAGTGAAGCGTGATGCTAGAGATTGAGGCAAATAGGAGGGAATGTTGAGGGGTGATGACCTGAAATGTCATGTAAAAGATAATGAGCAGTCAACGAATAATATTAATTTTGGATTTTAAAAGACAAAATCAACTGTTTAAAGAAAAAAGATTGAAGGAAGATCTGAGGACCCTAATCCCTACTACTATACAATGGATTAGTAAGCCTGAACAAAGAGAATGTTATTGGAAATGAGGAGACAATGGTAGACTTCATGGATGATATGAAAGCAAGATTGACAGGCTGTGTAGGTAAATAGATACGGAAGATGACATACAGAGGTACAAAAATGAGTCAAAGGGACTCACCTCAGTGGCAGGATGGATGGTGCTAACAAGTGTGATGAGGACCACTTCAGTAAGGATGGTTTGGTGGGAGAGAGGACGGATTGACCCTGGAGACATACTGAGGACGTCTAATGGAGTCGGCCAGCAGACACACACCTGCCTGACGCACAGGAGGGAATCAAGGCCTGTGACAGACCCGCACGAAAGGAAGTGACAACTATCAATGTCATTCCCACAAGATGGCCATTATCATAAGGAAAAAAAGAGGGCTTAGAGGAAACACTGGGACACCGAGGTTAAGGTGGCAGATGAAGGAAAAACCAGACAAGAAAGTTAATAAAAAACGGGGAAGAGAGATGTGTTAGCACACAGGGAGAGAAGAATTCCAAGGACACAGAAGCAGCAGCATCACAATGTCACGGACGCCAAGTTAATGCTGAGGACTAGCATGAACTAGGTTTAATCTTCTAGGGTTTTAAATCTCACCTTCAAAATATTTACCTGGGTGGCACCTGTGGCTCAAAGGACTAGGGCGCCAGCCCCATATGCCAGAGGTGGCAGGTTCAAACCCAGCCCCGGCCAAAAACTACAAAAAAAGAGAAAGTTTACCTAATAATAATGGCTTGAACAAACAATTACTCTTACATAATAATGCTCTTACACACATATTCTAACCAGAAAACTTTTCTATCTAATGAGAATTTGTGTTACGAAACCTCTGCCTTCTGGACTTTTAGTGATATCAAGCATAGGCAAATATTTGAGAAATCCAGCAAATATTTGAGAAATGAAGTCTCTTAGTTCCACAGAATTTGTTGAAGTGAGATGTTGCCCAGGAAAGAGACAAGTTTATAAGCGCCTCTGCTCTCAGTGGACAGCAGCAGACGGCATCAATCCTGCCCTCGATGGGGCTTTGTAACACAGGAGAGCAGAGTCTGTTTCCCATTAGTGCTCCCAAAGCCATCATTAATCTTGTAGGAGCCCGGTCGGCTTTAGGAGTAACTAGCTGCATAAAGCGTGTTATGTAAAGAACATGAAAGATTCTTTTCTAACCCCCACTCCCAAGACAGTCAAGGCAAAGTGTCTGCAATTCCTCCAGTTAAAGGGTTACTCTATTTTTCCACATCATATAAATCCGAGGCTCATATCTCTGCAAAATCAATAACTAAAAACTAGGATAATTTGCAATTGTATGTATAGTTATTCATCTTTTAACCATAAAATACCTTTTAAAGTATCTCTAGAATGGAAGAAAAAGTATCCAATGTATACACCCCTAATATGAAGGAAATTGATATCTTTCAAGCAAAGTACAACCCACTTATTGTACAATAAGATGGGGAAAGGGAAGAGGGAGGGAAGGGGAGGGAGAGGGTGGGAGGAAAGAGGATAAAGGGTGAGATCACACTTGTGGTGCATATTTGAAGGGTCAGGAGAAAACTTCTAAACACAGATCAAAAATGTTTTCACATAGTAAATGAGAAAATCTCATGAATGGTATGTCAATCAGGTTGAGAAAAATATCTCCAATTGTGTGTGAAGACTGCACACTGTACCCCATGATTGAATTATTGTACACTATGATTCAATGAAAAAAATAAAATTAAAAAAAAAAAAGAACTTGTCAAATGAACAGTAAGTGGCAGAATTCAGACTCCAGAACTTGCTGCGAGCCGTCGCGCTGCATTTCCCAAAGAGGGGTAACAATACAGACCCCAAACAACTTTCCATTTGAAACTGTGTTCAGATTAAGTAAGCGCATCTAT
>CAUYRH010084377.1:0-10468 GCA_963574655.1 Perodicticus potto
AAAAAAAAAAGATTTTATCACATATATACTTGTTCCCTTCTGATAAAGTAGCTGCATTCATCCCAAGCCATTCCTATTATTATAAAAAAGAAAACCCAAAAAATCAAAAACAAAGGAACCAAACTGAAAACCTGGATATTAGTACAACAAATAAACATAAGAAGACTCAAAACCCCCAAGCAGAACCATCATCAACCTCAGATTAAAAAATAATCTCTAAGAAAGCTTAAACTTCCTAGACAAGGAACTGGGAAAAGGGTGGGATTCACAGACCAAAAAATTTTTTATCATTAATTGCCCTACTCTAGATAGATACTAATGGAAAAATCATACCCTACCCCTTCCCTGGGTTTCAGTGGGTTTAATTATGGAACTGACCTCTCCCTAACTCACTCTGATTCCCCTGTCCAGGGTAGTGTCAGCCAGTCCAAACAAATGTTGAGTCTCCACTGACACTTGGCAGATATAAGAATTAATGAGATAGTGTGAGGTGGGGCTAGTCAGTACTCTGGACTACCATGCCCTCCATCCCCAGTTGAGCGGTGTCCCAGTGGGGAGTTGAACTTGCAATCCTCCCTGCAACATCAAAGCTGAGTGAACCAGCTCTCTACTTCCCAATTCCGTAGTGGCAGTGGATCCCATTAGCAAGCAGAACTTACTCAGAGACAAGGAGGCAATAGGGTAGAGGGAGAGATGAACTTCTATCTCACCCTCTGGAAAGAGGCAGTGTGAGTCAGCAGTCTATTGTTAGCAGACTGGTGTCGATGGAGCCCAGGAAGAAGTTGAACACAAGCAGTTAGTTTGGGGTTGCTGCTGCAGGACTGTCTCTAAATGAAAAGATTAAATATGATACAAAGTATCAGAATATGATATAAAAAATGATGATAAAAATATCATCTGTCACATCAAAAGCCAGAGAAAAACATAAGTTGAATGAGGAAGGACAACCCATGCCAATGCTAAGATGAATCAGATGCAAAAACAACCTTAAAAAAGATCTTAAAGCAGCCATCAAAAAAAAAAAAAAAAAACATTCATAAACAATTGTAAATTTTCTTCAAAGAAATGAAGAAATGGAGAATTTCAGCAAAGAAATAGAAGTTACAAAATAGACCCAAATGAAAATTACAAAACTGAAAAATACATTCGTCAAAATTTAAACAAAGAAACTTGCTCGATGGGCTCAATAGTAGTGTGGATATACAGAGGACTTGAAAAAGATGAATAGAATTTACTTGATCTGAACAATAGAGAAAATAGATTGAAAAAGAAAAAACATATAACTGTGGGATGATATGAGTAAAGCTAACATTCATATCATGAGTGTTGCAGAAGGAGAGTAGGATAAAAGAGGGACTGAAAAAGTATTCAAAGAAATAATGACTGAAAACTCCCCAAATTGTGTGAAAAATATGTAAAGCATGCATTCAGGGAGTTGAGAAATATCAAATAGGAAAAACCCAAGGGTAAATCCACATCATCACACATCCTGGTTTAACTTATAAAAATTAAAGACAAAAAAATATTGAAATACTCAGAGAGGAAAGGACTCATTCTGATGGGGGAAAATCAATTTCAAAGACAGTGAGATTCATATTTGGCACCACTAACCAGAAGGAAGTGGCATATTTTTCTTTCTCATTTTCTTTTTCTTTGCATTTTTATTGTGTATTTTAAAATATGTACAGCATGATATTTTGATATTTGTACATAGTGACATGATAACTAAAGTCAAGCAAATTAACATATTCATCATCTGACTTACTTTTTGTGACTCGAGACTGTGTGTGTGTGTGTGTGAGAGAGAGAGAGCGAGGGAGGGAGAGGGAGAAGGAGGGAGAGAGAGAGAGATAGACAGGAGCACCTACAATATAGTCTCTTGGTGTATTTTTGGCATACAATACACTATTTCTAATGATAGTTCATACACTATGCATTTATTTCTAGACTCATCCTACTGAACTGCAACTTTGTACCCTTTGACCTATTGCTCCCATCCCCCTACACCTTGCACTCTCTATCTATTCACCATTTTTTCCACATATGAGTAAGATCATGCACTTCTTTTCTTTCTATGTCTGCCTTCCTTCACTCAGCGTAATCTTTTCCTTATTCATCCTGTTGTCATAAATGGTAAGTTTTCCTTCTTTTTAAAGGAAGAATCATATTCTACTGTGTTTGTGTATATATGTATATATATATATACACTCTCTCTCTCTATATATGTATATATATATATATATACCACAATTTCATTATCCATTTATCTATATATTTACAATTGTTATATCCCCTGATCTACTTATTAATGTATATTATATATCATGTCATCACATATTTATATATGATATATAATAAATTAAATAATTATAAATTTATTATATAAAAATATTATCCAATAATATTGTCTTTTGCAACAATTTGTAACTTAAAGTCTTTTACCCAATATAAATATGCCTACTCTTGTTCATTTTTAGTTTCCACTTATATAGAATATCTTTTTCAATCCTTTCACTTTTAATCAATATTTTCTTTTTTTAATTTATTTCATATTGCATTTTTTATTAAGTCAGTACTTTTTAATATAGTCAGCTACTCTATATTTTTTAATTTGATAATACAGTTCATTTACATTTAAAGTAATTTGATAAATAAGCACTTACTATTGTCCTTTTGTTATCTCCTTTTGTTAGTTTTGTTTTTTGATTGTTATGCAGATCATTTTTCCCTTTCTTCCTTTCCTGCTATATTCTGTGGGGTTTTCATGATTTCTGTAGGATTATCCTCTGATTTGTTTTTCATTATCTCTTCTGTATCTACTATAGGTTTCTGCCCTGTGGTTATCATGAGACATAAGATAAACACATAAACAGTTTATTTTAAACTTACAATAACCTAACTTCAACCATGTAAATAGGTCTGCACTTTTACTTCCCCTTCATACCTTTAATGTTTCGGATGTCATAATTTATATCTTTTTATATTGTGTATATATTTATAAATTCTTAGAGCTATAGTTAATTTTATACTTTCTTCTTTTAACTTTTTTTGATATAACAAAAACGTAATTTATTTTTTTTTAAGTCATGGTTGTGTTCATAAATGCAATCATGGGCTACAATATTCTGGTTTTACATACAATTTGAAATATTTTCATCAAATTGGTTGACATAGCCTTTTCATGGCATTTTCTTTGTTATTGTGTTCAGACATTTGTATTTTACATTTAGTTAGTTTCACCTGTATCCTTTCAAAATGTACTGTAAATATGGACCCACCAATTACTCTTTCTCCACTCATCCCCCCCTCTCTTCCCCTCCCTTGCCCCTTTCCCCGTGTTCTTGTGCTGTAATTGGGTTATAGCTTTCTTATGGAAGCTATAAATTAGTTTCATAGTAGGGCTGAGTACATTGGATACTTTTTCTTCCATTCTTGGGATACTTTGCTAAAAAGAATATTTTCCAGCCCCATCCATGTAAGCATAAAAGAGGTAAAGTCTCCTTCTTTCTTTAAGGCTGCATAATATTTCATGGAGTACATATACCACAATTTATTGTTAGTAAAGCAAGCAGACAGCCCTCAGAATGGGAGAAAATATTTGCAGTTTATGTCTTCGAAAAAGGTTTAATATCCAGAATACACAGAGAACTCAAACGTATTAGCAAGAAAAGAACAAGTGATCCCATCTCAGGGTGAGCAAGGGACTTGAAGAGAAGCTTCTCTGAAGAAGACAGGCGCACGGCCTACAGACACATGAAAAAATGCTTATCTTCCTTAATCATCGGAGAAATGCAAATCAAAACTACTTTGAGATATCATCTAACTCCAATAAGATTGGACCACACCACAAAATCCCAAAACCAGAAATGCTGGTGCAGATGTGAGGAAAAGGGAACACCACTACATTGCTGGTGGGAGTGCACGCTAATACGGTCCTTTTGGAAAGATATCTGGAGAATACTTAGAAATCTACAAATAGAACTGCTATTCAATCCTATAATTTCTCTACTAGGTATATATCCAGAAGACCAAAACTCTTTTAACTTTTATACAAGAATTATGAGTGATTTACACACTGTGTAATGACAGAATTAGAATATTGTAAATTTCAATTTTATCAGTTAGTTTTAAACTTGTATATAACTTTCATATTACTGATTAGCATCATTTCATTTCAATTTGAGAAAATTTTTAGCACTTTTTGTAAGCAAATCTAGTGGTGATAAACTTCCTCATGTTTGGTTTGTATGACAAACTCTGAAGGACAGCTTAAAGAATTTAGAAAAAGAAGACGAAGTAAACCAAAATCAAGGAGAAAGAGGGATATAATTAGGATAGTACATAAACTAAATAAACTGAAAATAGCAAAAAATAAACCATTGATGAAATAAAATGTGACTCTTCTCAAATGATCAATAAATTCATCTACTACCGGAAAGACTAACAACTGTAAAAATTGAAAGACACAAATCACCAATGCCAGGAATGAAACAGAATGTCATTGTAAAGTCTAAAGTCATTCTGAGGACAACCTCATGCATATAAATTTGACAACTTTGAACAAATGGACCAATTCTTTGAAATCCATAAGCTTCCAAATCTGAACCACAGTGAAGATAATTCAAATCATCTCATAACCACTAAAGTAATTGCATTTGTAATTAAAATCTCCTCTCAAAATAAATATTCAGGCTCATTTTGTTTCACTGGATAATTCTTCCAAAGATATAAAGAATTAACACTAATTTCCCAATGGATTCCAGAAAATAGAAGACTTAACACTCCCTTCCCAACTCATTTTATGATGACCGAGTATATCAAATATGTATATTAATTTCTAAATTTATCTCATATGAAACCTAGGCAAAGACAGTACACAAAAATAAAAACTACAGAACAAATTCTATCAAAAATACAGACATAAATCTTTAACTACTAGCAAATTGAGTCCAGTACGTATAGAAAGACTTATATCCATTGAGATTCATTCCAAGGATTTAAGACCCATCAGGGTAGTAGCAGAGTTCTCAGTGGAAAACTTATAAGCCAAAGGGAGTGGGCCTCCATATTGAATCTTCTTAAACAGAATAAATGCCAGCCTGGAACTTTATTTCCTGCAACACTAAGTTTCGCATTTGATGGAGAAATTAAGTATTTTCCTGATAAACAAGCATTGGGAAAATTTGTCACAACTAGACCTACCCTGCAGGAACTACTCAGATCTGATTTATATATATATGTATAAATAAAATCAGCAAAACAGACACACGCAGTGTAAAAAATATCCAGAAGCTAAAGGTCAAAACACAGATACCATGATGGCTCTAGAGGTAAAACAAAACAATAAAGTTCTATATGATGAGATGAACAGAATTTATCACTTCTTTCAATAAATATAAATGAAAATCTATAGGCTGGTTGAATGGATAAAAAAACAAACCTAATATCTTCTATCTCTAGGAAACACATCTAATCTATAAGGATTCATTCAAACTCATGATGATGGGATGGTAAACAATATTCCAATGCAAATGAAAACCAAAAGAAAGCTGGTATAGCCATTTTCATAGCAAATAGACTCAAATCAACAAAAGTAAAGACAGACAAAGATGGTCATTATATAATGGTGAAGGGAACAATTCAACAAGAACACATAAAATCCTTAAATATCTATGCGTCCAACAGAGGTCCACTTAGATTTATAAAACAAACCCTACTTGATCTAAACAAAATGGTAAATGGAAACATTGTATTAGTCAGGGATTTCAACACTCCACTGACAGAGATTGACAGATCTTCCAAGCAGAAAATAAACAAAAAAATAATGCACTTAAACATTGTTCTAAAACACATTGTATTAGCCAGGGATTTCAACATCCCATTGACAGATGCGGACAGATCTTCCAAGCAGAAAATAAACAAAGAAAAAAATGCACTTAAACATTACTCTAAGATACATGGGCCTAATAAACATTTATAGAACATCCTACCCCCAAACCACTAAGTCTATGTTCTTCCTATCACCCTATGGAACGTTCTCTAAAATTGATCACATTCTAGGCTATAAAACATGTCTCAACTATTTAAAGAACAGGAATTATACCATTTATTTTCTTAGATCTCAGTTAAATACAATTAGAAATGAATTCCAACAGAAACACTCATCCCTACCCAAAGTCATGGAAATTATACAAGCTGTTGCTGAATGACAGTTGTGTCAATGAGGAGAACATTAGCCCTAAATCTAAAGATTATTAGACCTAAATGATAACAGGGATACAAGTTATCAAAATCTTTGGGATACATCAAAAGCAGTTCTGAGAGGAAAATTTATAGCCTTAAATGTCCACATCTAAAAGATAGAAAGGTCACAATTCAACAATCTAATGAACCATTGCAAAGAGCTGTAAAAGGACGAGCAAACCAATCCCAAACTAGCAGAAGAAAAGAAATAGCCAATATTAGACCAAAGTAAATGAAATTGAGAACAAAGGAATCATCTAGAAAATTAATGTTGCAAAAGTTGTTTCTTTGCAAAGATAAATAAAATTGACAAGCCTCTTGCTAGGTGAACCAAAAACAGGGGGAAAAAATAGGATTCTAATACACTCAGTTAAAATTGAAAAAGGAGCCAGGTGTGATGGCTCACACCTGTAATCTCAGGACTTGGGAGGCTGAGATGGGTAGATTACCTGTGTTCACAGGTAAGATCGAGACCAGCCTGAGCCAGAGCAAGACTTCATCTCTAAAAAATAGCCAGGATTTGTGGTGGGTACCTGTAGTTCCAGCTACTTGGGAGGCCGAGGCAAAAGAATCACTTAAGCCCAGGCGTTGGAGGTTGCTGTGAGCTGTGATGCCACAGCACTAAACATAGGGTGATGAAATAAGACTCCGTCACAACAGATAAAATAAAATAAAATAGTAAAAGGGGAGGTCACACCTGATAGCACATAAATCCAAAATTTTGTCTCTAAATAGTATAAAAATATCTCTGCTCATAAACTTGAAAATGTGGAAGAAATGAACAAATTCTTGGAAACTCCCAATCTCCATAGGCTCAGTAAGGAAGAAATAGACCTCCTGAACAGACTAATATCGAGCACTAAAATTGAAGCTGCAATAAAAGTATATTCCAACAAGAAAAAGTCCTAGATCACAGTTATTCATCTGAATTTTACAAGACCTACAAAGAACTTGTACCTATACTGCATGAATTATTTCATAGTGTTGAGAAGGAAAGACTCCTCCCCAACTTTTTCTATGAAGCCAATATTACCTTGATACCAAAGCCAGGAAAGGACACAACAAAAACAAAAAACAACAGATCAATATCCCTTATGAACACAGATGCAAAAATTCTTAATAAAAGCTTAGCTAACCACATTCAGCTCCAAATCAAAAAAATAATTCATTATAATCCAGTAGGCTTCATCCGAGAGATGCAAGGATGGTTCAACATAAGAAAATCTGTAAATGTAATTAACTATATAAATAGATATAAAAACAAAGACAATATGATCTTTTCCATTGTTGCAGAAAAAGCATCAGCCTGTGTTTTGGAGCTGTGAATCCAGGAATTGACTTTCTCTCTCTAGCTGTGAAATTCCAATATGGCATAATCTTCCAGTAGAAAGATGTTCCATCTACATTGAAAATGTATTGTTTAATATTGCCAGCTTCATCAATTATCTTAGCTAGATCTTCTGGATAATTTGCTGTACCTTTTATATCAGCACTTTCTCTGTTATCTTGCTTTTTAAAAAATTTTAAAATATTTTAGAAATTAAAAAAAATTAGGAGATGGGGGTATAACTAAGTCACCCAGACTAGTTTGAACTCCTGTAGTCAACCAATTCTCTCACCTCAACTTCTTAAGTGGCTGTGACTGCAGGTGTGTGCCACCACACCCAGCTCTCACCTTCTATGAGGATGGCTTCTTTCATTAACTGTATGAACCAACCTTTGCTAGCTCCATACTTTTCTTCTTCATCTTCCTCATCTTTCTCTGTTTTACAGAATTGGAGAGTTAGCGTCTTGTTTTGTATTAGTTCTTCGTTTTTACGGAATGTTGTTGCTTAATATATTTAGACCACTAAAACTTTTTCCATATCAGAAATAAGGCTGTTTTGCTTTTTTTTTTATTTGATTTGGTTCGGTTTTGCTTTCTTATTTGTGTATTCACTATAGTAGCATTTTTCATTTCCTTCAAGAAATTTTCCTTTGCATTCACAATTTGTCTAACTCGTGCAAAAAGTCTACATTTAGCCTTGCTCAGCTTTCAACGTGCCTTTCTCATTAAAATTAATCATTTATAGCTTTCGATTCATTTCACTTGAACATTCACAGGCTATTATATGCTTTTTAATTGGCCTGATTTCAATATTATTGTGTCTCAGGGAATAGGGAGGCCTGAGGAGAACAAAAGAGACAGTGGAATAGGTGGACAGCAGAGCAGTGGACATAGTTCATAGTGCTCAAATAGCTAGAATAAGCTCAGCACCTGTAACTTAGTAAGCAGGGCACCGGCCACATAGACTGAGGCTGGCGGGTTCGAGCCCAGCCCAGGCCTGCTAAATAATGACAACTGCAACCAAAAAATAGCTGGGCATTGTGGTGGGCACCTGTAGTCCCAACTACTTGGGAGGCTGAGGCAAGAGAATTGCTTAAGGCCAAGAGTTTGAGGTTGCTGTGATTCGGTGACACCATGGCACTCTACAGAAGGTGACATAATGAGACTCTATCTCAAAAAAAACCCAAAAAGCTAGAATTGTACCATCAAAGATCACTGAACCCAGATCACCATAATATATACAATAAAAATAATGAAATAATGAAGTTTGAAATATTGTGAGAATTGACAAAATGTAACACCAAAACACAAAGTGATTACATGCTGTTGGAAAAATTAGCACTGACATACTTGCTTGGTGTAGGGTTGCCACAAACCTTCAATTTGTGAAAATACAATGTCTTCAAGGAGCAATAAAGTGAAGGGCAATAAAATGAGTTATACCTGTATCCTGATGTTGCAATATTCTCCACTTCTTGATAATTCAATTTTGAATAGGACTGATGAATTTAGGAGATTTAGGAGATATGGTAGAAAAATATTTAATAGTGTTATGTTGAAGGACAGATGAAGTTTAGACAATCCTACAAGAGGCATGGGTAAATGTATGATGCAAGAGATCAAAAGGTTTGGCCTTGAGTAAAATTTTATGGTGGGCGGTGATTGTTGTATAACAAAATAAACCACAATGACATGCCTCTGCTTACTGGCAGTTGTCAAAAAACCTGTACGAATAGCTGATCTCACTGTCGACCCTTAAGGCATATAAAGAAAGGGGAGGCTTTTGGAATGTGAATTGAGTCAAATGTTTAATGTACTTGGCTTCTTCTCTTTTTTTTTTGAACAGACAGAGTCTCACTTTATCGCCCTTGGAAGTGTGCTTTGGCGTCACACAGCTCACAGCAACCTCCAGCTCCTGGGCTTAGGTGATTTTCTTGCCTCAGCCTCCCAGGTAGCTGGGACTACAGGCGCTCACCACAACCCCCAGTTATGTACTTGGCTTCTTGCTCACTGTCTTAGTGGAAGGAGGGTGCCTAGATGCCTCAGAAAAGTGTCTTAAATATTTGTACTATTTAGGACTTGGAATAAAAGAATTCCAAGATACTGAAATAAGGAATAGTCTTGTATATACAGAATTCCAGAAAGTATGATCTTGGTTTTTTCCTGCAATGAAGTGGTCACTGACTCAAAATAATACTTTCCTTCCTCACTATTCCTTCAACTCCAATGCTCCTTGTCAATTTGATTTAAAGGTTATTTTAATTGGAAATTACTCTGACGTCATTGTATTGACCCCAATTATGTAGATAAATTGATCATTGTGAATGTTAGAGATACTTCGGGGAAACTAAGAAACCTTTCCTTTACTTTCATGAAATAAGAAGGAAGAACTCCAAAGGAGACAGTGGCATCTCGATGCTCCTTTGGGAAAGGCCCAGCTTGTTTAACGAGTCACCTGGCCCCACATGTCTTTTCTACCCAACAAACTCCAGAACTTTTTCTCAAAGGGGCAAGCAATAGCACTCCTAGGAGACTTCCCATGTTCTATTAGAGCCTTCCTTTCTCCTCTACCCCACAAAAATATCCACATCATGCTCACGGCATTATGCAAATATGTCACTTGTCCAAGGGGAAATTTTGGTGGTTCTATTGTCAAGTATTCAGTCTCTAACTACCTATAAACCTAAATGGAAAATAGTGCTTTAAGAATTTCTTTGGATTTCAACATTAACAATTCAGAGTATAAAAGGTAAGTTCAGGATTCATCAATTTTGTTAAAATAATTTAAATTTTATTTGTTCAGCAAGAAACTAAAAATAAAATATAGTCTCCTGAACTTTAGCTTTTAATCCCAGTGGAAACTGTGTCCTCAAAGAGACAGAAAATGTGACCAGAAAT
>CAUYRH010084378.1:0-27410 GCA_963574655.1 Perodicticus potto
CTTGAAAGGTTTGATCAGAGAGATCTGCAGTTATTCTAATATTCTTCCCCTTGTAGGTTATGGATTTCTTGCATCTGGTTGCTTTCAAAATTTTCTCCTTCATATTAACTTTAGTGAACTTAATTATGATGTGCCTGGGGATGTCTTATTCGTGTTGAGTCGTGCTGGGGTTCTGAAACTGTCTGCTATCTGAATTTCAGAATCTCTTGACATGTCTGGAAAATTCTCTTTCATAATCTCATAAAGAAGAGACTCTGGGCCTTGTGACGCCACTTCATCGTTTTCAGGTATTCCTATAAGGCAAATATTGTTTTTCTTCGAGTTATCCCAGAGCTGTCTGAGAGAATGATCCATTTTTGCCTTCCATTTCTCTTCCTCTTTGTAGGTTTGGAAGCATTCGAAAACTTTGTCTTCAATGTCAGAAATCCTTTCTTCTGCTTGCTACATTCTGCTGCTAAGGGATTCTACTGTGTTTCCCAAATCTTTGAGGGCCTCAACTTCTTGTCTCAATGTGTCAAAAATCTTTGGTCATTTGGTTTTTGAATTCCTTGACTTCTTGAGACAATTTTTGAAATGCACCCTGAATTTCTAAATACAACTTTTCCTCTATTTTATTAATCTTGTTTGCAATCCAAATTCTGAATTCCATTTCTGACATCTCAGCCATCTGTTTATGCATAGGATCATCATTTGTGTCCACCAAATTGTTCCTTGGTGTGTGTGTGGGGGGGGTTGATCTACTCTGGCTGTTCATGTTTCCAGAGCTTTTTTGCTGATTCCGCCCCATGATTATTTTACACCATTTGGCTGGATGAGTAGATTAGGACAAGTTGGGTTGGGGGTTCTAGGAGCAGTGATTGACAAGTCCTTTGCCTGAAAGCTGGGACTGGTGTCTGTACCTTTTCTGCTAGAGTTTTGCCAAGGACCCATACAGTGCTACTGCTTGCAAAACTGAGGACTGTCTTGATGTGGTGGGGTTAAGTGGCTCTGTCTTATTTTCAGCTGGTCTCTGTCTTACCCTAGAGAATCAGTTACTCTGGATTGAAGCCTGAGCTATGGAGAAATACCAGCAGTTAGGTCACCACGCCCCCCACAGGCAACAATTTGAAAAGGAAAATCAAACCTTCCCACTACCACACATCCAGGGTACCACTTTGGAAAGTCCTTGGGTGATTGGCCCAGTTGAAGAGGTCCCAATCAATTGTCCCAGCCAGCACCAGCCTCAAATGGAAGAGTTGAAAAGTCTCTGGCACCTAGATACCAGGGGTCTGCTGGCAGCTCTAGTATAACTTGCTCTGGTGCTCTATGAGCTCAGGAGGGCCCCCCCAGCAAGTAGATTAGTCTGGGAAGGTTGATGCCTCCTTCCGCACCTTGCCCCTCTGTCACACCCAGTCACTGGTAACCCCGCAGGACTGTGATCCAGTTTCCTCCAATGAGCAGATGCTCCAGAGTTTGTACCTGCCTGGGTCACAGGGAGGTCTGTTGCTCCTCGGCTAGTCCGCCACTCTCTGTCACTGTTTGGCAGGGGGAGGTGAGGCCTGACAACCTGGGTACTTGATAGATAGATAGAACAAGAACTTGCTGATAGAACAGAACAAGTTCACAGAATTTGTTTCTGTCCCAGTTATTTTTCCCTGTGGATCAGACGTTGGGCTGCAAATAGGGCTAACCCAGTGTGTGAGTTCCAGCCCTTTGTCTCAGCTTTCAGTTCCTGAGGCCCAGGTGCATCTGAAGCTGAGTAAAGCAGTCTCCACACTGGGAATCAGCTGTCTCTTCACATATTCTAATCCCTGTGCCCTGCCCTGGCCGGTACCGCCTCAGGCATACCCTTCACTACCAGTGTTGCGCCTCGGTTGCCCGTCCGCTCTGCTGGGTGCTACCACCGGAGAAGCCATCTGGCTTCCTCTGGCCACCCAGAGAGACTGGGAGAGTCTCCTCAAAACATCCCCAGGGGTGGGAGCCCCACTGCCATTATTCCCGCAGCTGCAGCTGCCTCTCCATGCCCCAGGGGACTAACTCTCCAGCTTGGCCTCCTCTCGGCTCACTTTCCTCTGACCACTCCCGAGCAGGAAAATCAGCACAGATCAGCAACAGTCCACGCCCAGTCCACAACCCTCAAGAAAATGTCCAAGAATCTGGACTCCGTGGGGGGCAGGCCTCCAGACCTCGGGGTGAGAGTGAAGGGGAGTGCTGGGAGTTCAAACTTGCAGGTAGAGTATATATAGAGTTTTATACAGTTTTATGCCTGGCAGGAGAGTGCCATGGCACCCTAGTAGGGGAAGGAGGTCTGGTTTTTAGAGGGTCTCTCCCATGGGGTAGAGTAGGAGGACATCTGAACTCTGCTTGCTTGTTTGTATGGAGGTTTGGAGTATACTGCAAGCTGTTCTCATGGGGGAGGGGACTCCCGTGAGCTTGGCAATGTGCTCTATACCTTTTGTTTGTGTCTTTGGGGCCACAGGTTGCCCCAACAGGGTTGATGTGCATTCTTCGACCTTCTCTTTTGGCTCAGATACAAACCATTGGCTTTCTTGCTAAATTTCTGTCCTTTAACTCTCTTTCTGGACAGGAGCCTCTGTGGAAAGCTGGCTATAGATCGCCATCTTGGCTCCTCCTCCCTTCATTTCACTTCTTATTCCAGGTAACACCTTCTCTGCTGCTAAGGTTAAAGCCACCAATTGTGTATTGAATGTGCAGCCTAAAATAATTAATAAACAATGAAAAGCTGCACTGTTATACTTGACCTGTTTGAAATTATGTACCTAGCAAATTTCTTTAGTGGATACATAGCCAGGAACCAAAGCAACTGCTAAAAAGTAGACCATAAAGACCCTAAAAACCTAAAGTAGGTATCACAAAGTTCATATTTTAAAACACATGCAAATTATTAATACAAACAGCAAAGTTTGTTATTCAGAACTATCTTATTCTTCTTTTATGGAGTGCATAAGAAGATTACTTGATTTCCAGGTCTGCCTAATACTGTTTTGTCACTACTTTAGCAAGAATTTGTTGGCTTGCTTTACTAGATACTAGGTAGGAATCAAATGGTGAAAAAGAAATAGTTTTTGCCTTCATAAATGTTGTAATCTAGTTGGGGAAGGCAGATACAAACATTTTTAACATGTAAACTGATATATAATATAACATAAACAGTGACAGCCACAATCCTAATGGTACAGAGGATTTAAAAAAGAAGATACACAAAGTTTCACAAAATGAAAAGGCAAAACAAAATACAGTATCTCAGTCTCTGGTTACTTTTAGTAAATAGACCTATAATGTGTATGAGATTTCAATGGCAATGTTTTACCAGAAGGCAGTATCATATCTAAGGTTTATAATGAGGATCCTGAGTCATCTCAAAAGAGTAAAATATAACCTGATTCTGTTTGGAAAAGAAATATGTAATATACATTAGAAAATACTCATCTAAAATTTCAAAGTTTTAAATTTGTGCTTTTTTGAATTCTAAGAAATCGGTAACTACTTCGAGGTGGTTTTAGAACTTTATAATTTTTCTTTTAAATTGATAATAGCTCTACGATTCACCTCAAATCAATTTTTTGGAGCAAAGTAGGGATTAAACTTTGTTTCATTCTATATAGATAACCAGGGGTAGCAAGACCATGAGATATGACAATTAAGCTTGAAACTTCATCTTAGAAAAATGCCAACATGCATCATTGCTGAATATCACTATGGTCACCTTCAATGTACTCCCCTTGGGAAGCTATGCACTGATGCCAACACCTAGTCCACCCCTCAAAGCAATTTTGAAACGTTTTCTAGATGTCCAGCAGGGCTATTATTGTGTTAGTTTTAATGCCCTGAATGTCATCAAACTGTCTTCCTTTCAATATTTCCTTTATCTTTGAGTAAAGAAAAAAGTCATTGGAGGCCAGATTGGGTGAGTAGGGAGGGTGTTACAATGCAGTTCTTTGTTTAATGGCTAAGAACTCCTTCACGCATAGTGCTGTGTGAGCTGGTGCATTGTCATGATACAAGAGCCACACCTTTCTCATGCCAAGATTTTAGTTAAGATTTTCCTGTTTCTCTATCAATGTTTATTTGGTCTGCTGTGCTTCTCACAGTCAGCCGACGCTTTTTTTTTTTTTTTAAGACAGAGTCTCAAATTGTTACCCTTGGTAGAATGTCGTGGCATCATAGCTCACAGCAACCTCCAACCTTGGGCTCAAGTGATTCTCTTGCCTGAGTTTTCCTATTTTTAGTAGAGAAAGGATCTTGCTTTTGCTTGGGCTCGTCTCTAACTGGTGAGCTTAAGCAATCCACCTACCTCAGCCTTCCAAAGTGCTAGGAGTGCGAGCACCGGACTTGACCTTAGCTGATGACTTTGAAGAACTTTTACAATGTTTTCACCAGTTCTGCTCACTACTGGCCACCCTACCTTCTCTTCACCAGTGACACTTTCTCTTCCTTACATAAAATATTTAATCCATTTGTATGCTGCCATTTGTCTATGGCATTATCCCATAAAGTTGGATTAACATTTCTCTGATTTAACTTCAACTCTTGCCAAGTTCAACAAAACATTTAATGTTTATTGCTCTAATTCACAAGGGCACACAAAAACATGCAACAATAGTGAATGACACTCAGCAAGACATCACCTATATGTCAACCTGAACACAGCAATGAGATACCAGTATACCAAGGTCATGAAACCTCAGCGAAATGCTTGTGCAATGCCAATTTAAGCTCACGGTAGCAAGTATGGTCTTCAGATTTTCAGACTTTTTTTAGAAAAAAAGACTTTCCCTTACCCCTACTGGAGTGTCTTGACAAACTTGCTGTGGATTTTTAGTTGTGAAGCACTAAAAAGTGGGCACGAAGTTCTCTGTGCATTAGAATGGCTTTTGACCAATAGGCTTCACTGCAGAGTGATTGGGTAGCAATTCAGTTATTTTATTAGCAAATGTTCTAAATTTCAAATCCACAGGTCTTCTTGCTAAGATTTCTAGTTTCTCTAGAAAAAGACCCAACATTAGTTGGATGGGAGAAGGGATACTCAACATGAACTCTCTTTGCAGTTTGCAATATTTCACCTTCTCTGTGCCTGATAAGTCTAATCTATTTTGGTTTAATTTTACCAAAGAACAAGCCTCCCATCTTTCTTGGGGTTAGAGGAAAGATTGACACCTATCTATGAGGTGGGATGTATTATTCTAACTCTTCTTTGACAGGTTTCTAACCAACGCTCTTGTTTTTAGCCAACATTATTTTTTCCACCTAATTCTTCAGACTTTGCAGGGATCTGAGGCCCATAGGGTTGCTTATTTGGGTGTTTTCCTTCACAGGCATGACTTGCTGCATTCTTGTTATTCTACTATGTCATCAGATATCAAGTAGCTGTGTGGCAAAAGTCTCCTAGTTTTGTTGAAGAGAAGTTTCTGTTATTATTCCTTATTGTCTATGTTGTTTTGTGGATTCCTGGAAGAGAAATGGAAAAAAATGGTCTTTAGTCTACCACTTAAAAGGGAAAAATCATGATTGCCCTTTTGTAGAGACTTAAAGGGTTTTGAACACGAAGATCCTCTTGTGATTAAGGTGAGCTGAAGACATTTACAACCATCATGTTTTTTGATTCCCTTTAATTATGCCTTTCAAACTTAAAATAGTATCATATTGTTGCCTATTGGGCCAATCGTATTGATTCCCTGCAGAATCTTTCTGATCTCTTGCCATTACTATTTTTAAAGCCATTCTCTCATATCTTTCTTTTATGTAGCATTCTGGGGGCACTAATTATGTGTCACTCACTCAGCCTGAAAATGGAATGCAATCATGAACATGATAACACATTTCTAGCTCTCAATAACTTGTATTCTAGTAACGAACAAGAATATAATCAGGCAATTACATAGGTGGAGGTAAATGCTATTAAAAAGGGATGACATGCGAGCATCTGAGATCTATACTTAATCCCAGCCTTGAGTTTCTCTGGGTTTCAAGGAAGTCACCCAGAGAAAGTCAATCTATGACACCAAGGGGTAAGTGAGAGTTAGGCAGGTAGGAGAGCAAAGTGAAGGTAGAGAACTGGTAAGGAAAAGAATGATTCAGCCTGAGACACCCGTGTTAGCAAAGATCCAGGAATGAGAACCTAATCAGCTCATGAGATTAAACTGAGAGCAAATACCTAGGCTTCAGCACTTTATTTTCTGTAGAGCTCTTCCCCAGAAGCATCTGTGGAACCCTGCTATAGAATCACCTGAAGCCATCAACTAAAATGCAAATTCTTGGGTCCCACCCCCAATAAACTAAATCCTAATCTCTGAGGAAGAGGCCAGGGAATCTAAATTTTTGGCAACTCTCCAAAAATCTTTTGATTTTTTTTGTACACAGGCAGTCCCTGAGTTACAAGCATCTGACTTATAACTCATACTTAAGAATGGAGGTAAATAACAAGTAAATATGTCCACTCGAACTTACATACTATTCAACATAAGATCAAACCTACAGAACCTGTTGCATTTGTAACCAGGAACTGCCTGTTTTAAAATCTGAGCATGTCTGAGGTTTGGGGCTGGAAACTAGAAAATAAGATCTAGATAGAAGGATATTGTAAGCCCCCTGGGTAGTGTGGGAATTATCTTGAGTACAGTCCTTAGAATTGTCTTCTGATCAGTTTTTAGATTAGTTACAGCTACACATGATTACACTGAAAGGAAGGAAGACAGAGGGAAAAAAAGGAGGAGAGAGTGACAAGGAGAAATCAAAGTCCTAGATTCTTTTCATTTCCTTTCTACCCTCTTGTGATTGCTTCACATCACAGCTAATCCCTTCCCGAAGCACTTCCCATTGTGACTATCTGTAGTAGAGATTGTTAATTTGCTTTCCCATTTTGTTTTCTTCTCCTCTAGGATGCAGTGGATGTTTTCATTTCCTCAAACTCCATCCTGTCTCCACAGTTGGGCAAGACCATGAGACTCTTGGTCAAAAGTATCTGACTAATGCATTATGGGAAAGAGCATTTAATTATGAGTATAAGACCCTTAACTTTCTTCTCCTGTTGTGCTGATCATGGAGGAATCCTCATGTTAAAAAATGTGAAGCTGTGTAACCTAATCTTTTGTACCCTCATATTGATCTGAAAGTTAAGAGAAAAAAGTGAAATTATAAGATCAAAGCAGGCTCAAATGCTGAGCCCATGTTCAGGAAACAGTCTTCTGAAACTTTAATGAACTTTAATAACTTTATGTGTGTGACACATGAATTTTTGTTTCATTGTGAAACTGAGGACATTTGTTAGCACAGCATAGCCCAGCCTCCCCTGCCTAACAGCTACTGTCTATTAGACTCTGTCTTCCTTTGGTTAACAATAGTTCTATTTCAACTATGATCCCCCCTCTTTCCCACCCCCAATCTCAACCAAAATTCAATGGTACTAAATGCAGATGGGGAGCTATTCAATTTCTGTTTCTCTATTATTTCCTGATTGCTTTCTAAACTTCCCCACCACAACAACTCCATGCCAGACCAATGGCTGGAGTTTAATCCCAGCAAAATGGCTACTTAATTTTATTGGAGTCATTTGAAAAGAAGTTTGAAATAGGAAATTGGCACATGAAAAGAGATCTTAAACATGTTGAGAAGAGAGGACGTAGAAATGTAAGTATAGCACATACAGTTTAAAGTCCTAAGGAAAAATGGTGAATTTATTCAATTGGCTATAGTGTTGAATTCATCCAAAGTCCCATTGTCCTTTCTTTAGAGTGATGGTTCCCAAATTTTGATACACATTAAGAATCACCTGGAGAATTTTTTAAAAACCTCGATTCCCAGGCCTCATCCTCAGAAGTTAGAATTTAGTATACCTGGGGTGTGGCAAGTACATTTACATTTTATTAAGTGGTCTCACTTGATTCTAAAGCAAGGTCTACAGAAAAGTGCTCTATAGACTATGACCCAATGGAGCCTAAGTAGTTACAACTCATGTGTTCTTATGAAACAAATGAAGATGGGTTCAATATCCTCATAGCTTTTAACTCTGAATAGACTGCCAACCTCAGTTAAACAAAATGTTCCAGAGAGTCAACTTCTGAGCAATTGCTAGACTCAACCTAGAAGAAAGAGTACTCCAAGACCCCGTTTACATGCCTTTTTGCTTAATATAATAAGAATCAATTGTTTCACATGAAGTTACTACAACAGTGGTCTCTGGCCACAAAGGCCTCCTAGAAATTCTCATATATGAATGAGCTATTCCCACTTGGTGTTTGATAGTTATAAACTTCTTACTGTGACTTTGTCCCAAGAATACTTGTCCAGTGTGCCAGTTGTTCCCAGGAAATCTTGGTGCTGATAAGATTCTTTAATTTATGAAGAATTTGCATTGAGGAAGAGTACTTTCCTTAATGAACATGTATTAGATCTATTGTATATATGTGTGTATATAATATATATATATAATATATGTGTATATATAATGTACTATATATAATATGTATGTGTGTATATTCACACATATAATAAATGAAGAAAGCATTTTTTAAGAACATTGTGAATATTGGTCATAAGTATTGGGTCATTCTTGTCATACTATACTGAAAAGAGTCAAGAAGCCAGAGGAAAGGACACCTAGGGCACATAATATTGCTCCAAAAATATAATTCACTGCAAGGCTGGCTGCTGAAATTGCCTGCTGTAACCTGAAACCAGTTTTATTTAATGGCTATTGAAAAAGCCTGTTGCAATTCTAAGATTTTTTTTTTTTTTTTTTTTTTTTTTACCCAACACCTGCCACTCACCAGTCAGAGCTTGCCACCTCCCCCAAACTTCCTATTACCAATGAAGTTTCTCAAAGGGCAATATATAACATCTCTCTCTCTCCCTCTTTTTTTAAATAAAGCCGCTAAACTTTATTTCTTCTTCAGACCACCTGGTCTTCATGTACGCCTTGAATTGCAATTCCTTCTTCACAAATAAAATGTAATTTCAGAGATTCATCTCTATATTTTATTTGACTTCAACAACATTAACAATGATTACTAACTTAATTAAATTCCTTTAAAGTGTTTCAACAATAGATATAAATTTGATGTGACTGATTTATTTGAACATTTTAAATTCCATAAGCAGCAAAATAAACTATATGAAAATATAATTATCATAGCATATATAGCATAAATCTTTAATCCTTTTGTAAAGAATGAACACTAAGGGTTTTGTCAATGTCTTCCCCTTTTTTATGTGTTTTTGAGACAGGGTCTCGCTCTGTTGCCATTATTCTATATTTCTTTGTTATTTCTATATTTATTCTTCTTTCTTCCTAGGCTATAGTTCTATTAATTTGGATGCTTTCCTGAAATTTTAGTAACATATTTTGACACCTTCTCAAGGTTGTAGAAATCTTTCTAGACACAAGTAAAAGCAAACATATTCCAGCTACCCAAGCCTGTAAGACCTGGCTTATCTTCTAACACGAGGACATTATTGTTTCTCCCAACAGACTTCTTTTGGGTCTGTTGATTCAGACATACGCTACTGTTCCTCAGGCTGAAGGTCCCTTTATCCAGCTAAATTTAACTTGTTACATCAATGAGACTTTTTAGGTTCACACTTTGACATAGGCTCTATTGTTTTGTAACTTATGTCTTGCCATGAACAATACATTATTTAAGTCATGCTTAGCCAGTGTTACAAAATCCATTGTTCTAGCATCATAGCACACAGTTTTGTTAGCATTATAAAAATGTTTATACTCTTTATTAATATTTCATTATAATTTAATAGAATCCGTTCAGAGGTTTCATTTCCTCTGTGATCAGAGATAAAGACTTCACAGTTGTCTTTCCTCGTAAGGACATTTTGTTAATTTGCCTTTTTGGAACACAATCTTAAGCCTACTTTTTGTTTGGTTATGATATGTCACCACTCGCTCACTCCTCTTTCAACTTGATTGCTAAGTGTGACCACCAATGCTAATTAGTCCTTCTTGTTGTTCACAAAGTCGTACTCAAAAGTAGCATTTTCTGTTTATACAAATAAAAACAATTTCATCCCTATGCTTAATAAAGAGACACACATTTAAATGAAGATAAAAAATTATACTATATAATATAATATTTATATATCTTTAATTTTAAGTTGCCCCCTTTGTAATTTCAATACTAATGCTGATGACTTTAAAAATATTCTAATGTAGTTTGGTAAATATGGATCATAACTGGGTTCTAGAGAACTTAAGATGTCACTTGCTAATTGAATGTGAACTTTACTATGCTTAGAATTCCTTATTTGTAAATTGACAATATAAAAGTAGACCTTTCTCACCAGAATATTGTAAGGGAGAAAAGTAAATTGTCCTAATTCTGGAAACCTAGTCAAAAAATAATGTAGCTGGTAAAGCCCAAAATGAAATTCCTTTGTGTCTTATATACCAGGAGCTTGTCCCATAAGCCCAGCATTCTGAGTTGTGAATGACCAACATGAAAATCTGGCAAAGACAGTGAACCTCAAGGCTAAATTTCCCATCAATAGCCTTCACCAATTGTTCTTAAGAAATGAAAGGCTGAGTCTGCTTTTGTTCTGTGTGCCCAGGGCATTCTACCTGAGAGCAAGGCCTCTGCTTTTCATTTTTGTTTTCACTGTGGTTGAGCTCCCGAACCATGACAATGCAGGTCAGCCCCAGGGAGGGCACCAACTGAGTGCTGGAGAATCACAGACACACAGAGTTCAGAATGCTCCAGTGCTTCCCATCTCATTTGGAAAGAAAGATGACCACACTGTGACATACTCCAGGGACAACCATGCTCTGGGACCTGTCACCCTTCTGACCTTAGCTCTGAGCTTTCTTTGCTCTTGATCACTGCACTCCAGTGCTCTTTCTAAAATACTTCCCTCTAGAAATTCACAGCCTTCAGGTTTTTGTACAAATATCACCATCTTAATGAGTCGACCTTGACCTCCCTGTTTAAAACCAAAACATGCCCTTCTTTGCATTCTGGTTCCCCTTTGCACTGCTGGAGAAGACACTTGATATCCTGTCTCTAACCCATCAGCCCATGCTTGGACCTCACCTGCAGCTGTGGCAGACGGTTTCCTGCGAACTGGCAGCTTTCCCTATCAGGCGTTTCACATTTCTATTTCACTTCCTGGGGGTTTTCTCCAACACTGAAGCTTGCTAGGCCTTCTGGGAACAGTCCTGAAGGGTAGAGGATTTAATGTCCTCAGAGGTACCCCTCAATTAGTGAGGGATAGAGTTGGTTAATAAATAACCCAGATTTCTCAGTCCCTTGAGATGCACCTTTCATGATTTCTAAGCTGCTCTCCAGAAGATTGAGCGCCTTGATTCACAAGAAATTCACTGACTTTTCTCCCATCCCTGTCTCTTTCCTTCTCCCTTGAGTGTGCTTTCTGAGATCTCCTAATGAGCTAATTGGACCAAACCCCTCATCTCAGGGACATTTCAGGGGGTGAACCAAACTGGGAAAAGGCTCTACATTTTTCATGGTACTTGTTTTCTAACATAATATATGATTTACTTAACTACTTGTTTATTGTCTGTCTCTCCCCCACTAGAAGGTAAGCCCCCAGTGTGACACTGTAATATCCTAAGAAATAACGTTTTTAATCTTCATCAGTGGTTGCTGGCACAAGAGTGTCTAAGATCTTTAGGAGCTCTGAGTGATAAATTTCTTTAATGAGATGACTATTGGCTGGGGGTTTCCTAGACAGCTTCACAATGAGAGCTGGTTGCAAGAAAGACCAAGGCAGGATTAGAGGGTTGAAACTTTCAGCCCCAATCCCTGAACCCTGGAGAGAGGAGAGAAGCTAGAGATGGAATTAATCACTAATGGGCAATGAGTTGATCAATCTTGCCTGTGTAATAGACCCAAAATAAAGTCCTAAATGATGAGGTTCAGGGAGCTTCCAAAGTAGTGAAGTTATCCACTTGGCAACAGAGTAGTGCACCCCTAACTCCAGAACACAGATGCTCCTGTGTTCAGGACCCTTCCAAACCATACTGAATGTACTCTTCATCTGGCTATTCATTATCCTTATAATATACTTTAGAATAAGCCAGCAAATCAAAATTAAGTACTTACCTTAAGTCTGTGAACCCGTATAGCAAATTATTAAATCTGAGGGGAGGGTTGTGAGAACTCCTGATTTGTAGCCAAGTCAGACTGAAGGGTGGGCACCCTGGAGGCCCACCACTTGTGATTGGCATGTGAATTGGGGGGAGCAGTGTGTGGGCCTGAGCCCATAATCTGTAGGGTCTGCATTAATTCCAGATAGTTAGTGTCAAGACTGAGTTCTATTGTAGGCTATGCAGTCTGCAGAGATAAGAGAAGCACTTGGTACGGAAAACTGCCCACTGGTGTCAGAAGTGTTGTGAGTTAAGGAACAGTTGTATTTACCCATGAAGTAAAGGACCTCTGTCCATTTTGTTGATTGATATATTTGAAATACACAGAACAGTGCCTGCTACATAGTAGGTAATCAAAATATATTTTTCAAAGAATTAATGAAGGAATAATGCTTAACGTTTTAGTCCATTCAGGCTTTTATAATAACATACTAGAGACTGGGAGATGTATAAACAACAGAAATGTACTTATCACAGTTCGGGAAGCTGCAAAGTTCAACATCAAGGTGCCAACAGATTTGGTGTCTGATAAGCGCCCTCTTCCACATAGATAGCTATCTTCTTACTGTACCCTCATCTCATAGAAAGGGTAGGAGGTCTTTCTTGGGCCTCCTTTATAAAAGCACTAGTTTCATTTATGAGGGTTCCGCTCTCATGACCTAATCACTTCCTGAAGGTCTTAAGTCACAATATCATCATATTGGGAGTTAGGATTATTTTTAAAGATTGTATTTAATAAATAAATAAATTAATTAATTATTAAATCATAACTGTGTACATCAATGCATTGATGAGGTTCAGTGTACTGATTTGATATACAATATGAAGTGCTTACATTGAACTGATTAACATATCCATCACCTCGCTTACTTATTTGTTGTGGTAAGACAATTCTATTCTTTTCTTAATAGTTTTGAAATGTACCATTGCATCATGCACATTATGTGAAATCCCTCAAATACTCTTCCTCCTCCCACTTCTCCCCTCCTCTCCCATCTCTCTTCTCTTCCCTTCTACTTTCTGGACTATAGTTATGTTTTACTGTTTGTATGAATGTGTAGGTGATTATATATTGATTTCATAGTAGTATTGAGTACATTGGATAGTTTTTTCCATTCTTTAGATACTTTACTAAGAAGAATATGTTCCAACTCCATCCAGGTAAACAAAAGATGTGAAGTCTCCATCTTTTATGGCTGCATAGTAATCCACAGAATACATATACCACAATTTGTTAATCCATTCATGGGTCGATGGGCACTTGGGCTGTTTCCATATTTTGGCAATTATCCACATCTTTGAAATAAACATTCTGGTGCAAATGTCTTTGTTGTAAAATGATTTTTGATCATCTGGGTATATACCTAGTAGAAGAATAGGAGGCACAGTATTCTACACAGAGTACCTGACACATATAACCTGAACATCAGCCGGGGTCACCTAGCCACTTAAGAGTTAGATGGAAATCCATTGAAATGACTGTTCTGTCTTGAAAAAGTTCAAAGCCTTAAAAAAATATATTTTTACTAATTCTTGAGGGATTTATGTTGCCTCCAATATTATCTGTTGGTTCAAACTAGAGTATTCCAGAAAAAAACCTCATCCCTTTCATTATTTAGAAGACTAAATTTAGCAGAAAATAAATAAATAAATAAAGCCCTTAAATACTGAAACATTTGTGAATATAATAATTATAATTGTGATATTCTAACTAAAGAGTCAACAAAAACTATTTTAAGTTGAACATTAGTCACCTCCCTTCTTAGATTGTTCTTCAACCTCCCAACTCTGGAGACTTTTCACTGGCCATTTTCCCATGGTAATCTCCCCTAATCAACAGCCTTCTCTTGGTATTGACTACTATCTCTCTCTCTCCTCCCTCTGTCCTTGAGACAGTCAGTGTTGAAAGCCTTGGCTATTTATAGAGAAAGTTTATAAGAGAAAGAACATCAAGGATCAGGGTAAGTGTAACTCATGAATAACCTCTAAAATGTTGATTTCCAGTTGCTGCATTTCTGGTCTTTGGTGTGTTTACCAGGCTTAGGACATGGGTTTTAAATAAAGAGACCATCAGTGCACAGTGATTCAAAGTATTTCTATGCTTTTACTTCTTCCCTCCTCAAAACCAAAATTTCATCATCTTGGATTCTGGTCTCTGCTCTCTTTTCCCTGATAAAGAGTGAATAGGTTGACGAGTTGATCAGACACTAACTCACAGAGTGTAAAGGTGGCAGAAGGGAGAAAGATGTGAAGATCAACCAACCCTAGCAAGAAGCTGCCATGGGCCAGACACTTTATCATGTCACCTATAAGGGATCTTACACAGCCTCATTCAAGCCCCTGGTTTTATACATGTAGTTGAGAATGCTGAGATTTTCCAAAATGAAGGGAGTTATTCAACATTTTATTGCATTTATTTGGTATCAAAGCCAACACCAGTAGCATTTTCTTGACTCAGCCTAGTGTTCTAATGGGTTTTATCCTCAAGAAAATCTCTAATAAGGACACTAAATGTATGAATTTCAGAAGATATAGTAGGGTTTCTTGGACAATTTCAGGAAGAGAGAGGATTTTATTTTTTAAGTTAAAAAATTATACTATATAAGTGACTGCCTACTCTAGCTACCCACAGGGTCATCCCTGGTAGTATGAAAGTGGTGAGAGTCTACTGACAATGACTTGGTGTGATGGTGGTGTTCAGAGGGCAAATCTAATCTAGTCCATATCTGTGAGAGAGAGAATCTCAAAAACTTTCTGTGCCCATGACTGCTGGGCTTGTGCATGGGCAGAGGATGTTTGACTTTTTAGGACAGTTCTCTTCTGTCTAGTGTTAGTACTGGTACATTGGTTTCCTTTTGGCCCAAGGGAACACAACTCATCTTCCCAGGGTAAGCAATCAATGAAATTAGGTCTTTCCCAAATCCTTGTGTTACCAGAGTTGGATGGGTTACTCTAGTCCACAGCCTCCTCTAAAGCAATAGTCTTCCTACAACCAAAGACCCTGAATGTCAGTGGTCTAACTCAAATTTGGAGCATCAGCGAGCTTTCCTGAGGTATCAAGAAGTCAGATCCTCCTCTGGATGTTTTAGTTCTCCAAGAGGACATGCAGTTCACCAGGCAGAATTGTTTTAGTGAGATGGCAGTTGGTTTTGGCCATCCAGCACCAGCAAAAGGGAAGCCCTTGACCCAGACCTAACCAACCCCCATCCCTATGCCTAGAGGAACTGATTCAATGGAAGGAATATGACCTATGCTGGACTAATAATCCTGAAGTTCTTTCTTCAAGTACAGGTAAAATGCTACGATCCATAATACTTGGCTTAAACTAGTTTGAGTTGGTTCCTGCCACCTTCATTAAGAGTCCTGAAACACACAATGAATGTCCTGATTTAAAATGTAGAGAATAACCAAAGGTCAGATGAACTTTATTTCCGTTTTCCCAACTCACAAATTCTTCTGCTATGTCTTTCTATGCTAGGCTTAGCAGTAGTAAAGAAAAAAGGTGTTGAAAGCTGGATTTCTCCCTTTGGTTATTGGTACAGTTTTGCCTCTAGCAAAACAGAAGTACAAACTTACTAGCCTTAAGAGTAAATGGAAAACCAAGTTCAGATTAAAGTTTAAATGGCAAAGTGTCCTGGGTTACCTTTAATTAGCTCTTGCATTCTTGCTTATAATTATTAGCAGTGTTAGTACTGAAATCCTGTTACTAGTTGCCTTTCAAATATTAAGACTTAATTTTAACAAAATCCTAAAAGATAAATGTTATTATCCTTACTTCTCAGATAAGAAAACAAAGATTCTAGAAGGTTCTCTTTAAATCATGCAACCCATAAATAGCAGAGTCAGAATTCAAAATCAGGTCTTTCTAATTTAAACTTATGCTTATAAAATTATGGTATACTGCACAGTACTTTGCACAAAATTTATCCTTAGGTAAAACATAATTTCTTAATAAATTGGGTTGAAAATCAGAGCAGTTTCATGAATAGGTCAAAAATCATAATTATGAAGGTGATAACTTCCAAAACAATATAAATTGGATTCTAATTATTTCCAGTGCATTAATCATGTTATCTCAAACAAAGGGAAAATACTAGGACACTGACTCCTTGATTTATGTAATCTGGCATTTTCAAGACAGCGTTGCAAGTGCAGTAGATATTCTGGAAATTTTTATTTAGTAGAAGGGCTCTGAATGCAGTTGGAACCTCCAATATTTAAAGATATCGATCCCTTCTCGCTGGATATCTAGCAGTCAGACGCTGGAGCACCCACTATCAGTAGTTAAACTCAATAACAAAGAACACAACGTGCTGCTTAGTCCCCCTCTGTCACTTTCCTTCTGCAAGTCATGCAATTAATGGGGTTGTCAGCACTTCTCTGTACCATGCCTGCTGAGGCCTGCATTCTAACCTGAAGGGTATTGTCTCACTCACTGCATTCTCCATAAACACTGCTGTCCTTCAAGGCTATTGAGAACATGGGCTCAGGTCTCGACAGGTAGGAAGGCTTTGAACATGCCATCTACCTATCACTGCAAACTCTACAATTTTCAGGCATTTCAACTTTCTGGCTGCAGGGGTTTAATTATTAAATCAAGGTGGATGTTCGGGGGGCATGTGTGTGGCCAAGGCAGGAAGTGGGAGGAGGAAGGGAAGGAGCTGCCAAAACTGTTGGAATGTTGAAAAGTTCCAACTCCTTGGGAGGAGTCAAGCTTACTATTCTGCCATCAACCAATGCAATCAATCTCTAACTTCCTGTTGCCCTCTTAATGACACCCTGTGCATTGGATAACTACAGTGGCGAAAGGGTATGAGCAGCAGGGTGTGGGAAGGGGAAAGTAATTTTAGGATGTACTAATACCCATGCTGCCTCTGTAGGAAAGCAAGAGAGGCTACGGAAGGGCCTTCACTCAAGTCAAAATAAGAGCGAGGAAGAAGATGTAGAATAGAAGCTGAGAGGGAGAAGAAAATAAAGTAGAAATTCCTCTTTGAATCCAAATTCTATGTCAGTCATGTCTTGGGGAGATTGTCACTGATAAAGACATAATCCAAAGGTGGTGTCATGAGATGAAACTTTAAAAGAGATCACAAGAAACTGGAAGCAAGGTCCTGCTGGACCACCAAGCAGCCAGCATGGACAGCCCCTATGCTTCTTTGGGGCTTGGTCTTCGTCTACTTGAGAGAGCAGGACCAAAGCAGCTCTTAGCAAAGTTTATTTTTAAGGTTGCAGAATTGTGTTTTGTGAAGCAACACAAATTTAGTAAATAAAAGCTAAACTACCTTTGCAGGAGTAGGGAGAGAGGGCTGACATTGCTCTGGGTTTGCCAACCTCATTTAACCATCCCACCACAAAGGCTCTTGAAAAGTTACAATGAGGATTTAAAAAATATCTAGTTTCATGATTTATAAGGGCCCTCCCAGGATTAATATTCTATGACCTGTGATCTATGTCTGGGTGCCAACAACTTTTTGAGGAGTTGTTGTCTGAGGGTGGGGTTTGGAAAAACTTGTACTCCCAGCTTTGACCCAGTGTAGAAACTCCCACAGCAGAGAAGAATGTGGGGAAGGGACCAGAAGAACACACTGGTTACCAATACCAGAATCCACTGCTCCAGTCCTGCTGTGCATACCCATCGCAAGTGGTCCAGAGCCTAGATTGTGTCTCAGTGGGGGGTGATGCCTTATGGTGTCACCCAGAGCCTGGCTTCCTAGTATCTAAATCATAATGAATTGACCCCAGACAACATGCACATTTGCCAACTGCACTTATGATTTGTGAGCAGCGAGAAGCTTTGCTATCTGCAGTAAAGTTGGCAGAGTATGTGTGCGCATGTGTGTGTCTGCATGTAGACAGAGTCCCTATTTCTTCCCGTAAACACTTGTCTCAATCATCTCTTCCACCTTGTAATTCTCCAAAGAAATTCCAGTAAATTCTCTGATGTCTGACAAATTCCCCAGAAGACACCCTCACAGACAGCTTCAGTGTCAGGTCTCCCATGAACCCTGTCTACCCATTCTGCTCTCTCCTATAGTCCTAGCATTTACCATGACGATTCTGTGCCTGGTCTCCCTAGCAATGTGGTCTCTCAGAGTTGTCTGACTTTCCCTCAAATTCAGTCTCATCTGCCCAGCAAAATTAAAATTCATAAAATCAGGGAAAGTATGTGTTTTCCTGAAATACACAGGGCTGGGCACAGAGGAGACATGGCAGAATAACAGGTAGTGCAGTTTTCTGAGTTAGATAGACCTGGATCCATTATCTAGCTGTGTGGCTTTGATTTAGTTTAGATTTTCCTGACCTACATTGTATTAAAGTTAATAAGTAGCTAGTTTACAAGAACCTAGTAAAAGGAAAGGGTAAGTTGCCTGAAGGGACAAGGACAGTGCCTGGCAGCGAGCAGCTGTTATTTCTTCCTCTCCAGTCAGTGCATTCATCGTCATAGTTAAGTAAGGCCCTGAGAGCCTGCAAGGAAAATGTGGATCAGGATGCTGAGCTCTGTGGCTGTCTCCCTAAAGTGAATCTTCACTATCTGCTTTGTGAAAAGAGAGCTACTTGGTGTGACATAAAAGTTAAGATGGACATAATATGATTAGTTAGCAGAACTTGAAAAGAGATATCCTAGAGGTGGAAAAAGGAGTCGATCTGAAGGCCTTTCTGGAGGAGACATGGAGAAGGAATAGCCTTGACCTACTGCCATACAGACAGCAGTTCTTGAATTCCTGTAGTTTGTTGCAGACCTGGAAGGTGATGGGGGACACATTATGGCTACAAAGAGCTAATGGCATAGCAGGCTTACCTAACATTAAATTTGGAAAGGATATTAAGAGTCGTCTAATCTGACCTTGGTTCAGAACTTCCCCTGGTTCTTGGACCCCAGAATCTCTTCCAACACAATGAGTGTAGGTATTGCTTTCAAGGCTATGTAGATGCTGACTCTAGAAATTTCATACAAGCTAAAGTCATCCTGTCATAGATTCAGGACTGATGAAATCCAGTGCTTTTTCCTATCAATCCCATCAACTGTTGGGCCAAAAACCTAAAGGAGCTGACATGACAGGGCCAAGGCCTAAATTTGTTTTCAGTGATAACAGCAGTGGTTGTGGTCATCACTACTATGAGCTCTGTTGACTCAGAAGTCCAGACATCTGTTACATTGCTGATTTTTAGAGATTCCAGAGGCTTCCCTCTTGAGGCAACCCTGAGAAACTTTGCTTCTGTATAGCCAGCTAAGATTAGTGTTTTAATTGCAATGATTTGAACCAGGACAGCAATCCACTTATTGGTTTAGAAGGGAAGCATCACTGGTTTGTAGAATGAGGGCACAGAAATTAGGTTCTCAAGATCCCAAGAAATTAGAAAATCCTAGAAGATTGGTTGTGTGTGGCTGAGGGAGATAAGCCATTAGTTAGAGAAGAAACAAAACTGCAAGTTATTACTAGGAAGGTTGGTGCCTCTGAGTTGCCTGTCATGATGTTACCTAGATGGGATAATCAACCAACAGACATTTTAAAGAGCTGCTAAGCTTCACTCATAACCATAGACATGCAAATTAAAACAACAATGAAATACCAACTCCTTCGCCTATCAGATGGCAAAAATCTTAAATATTATAGTACCCATTGCTGCCAAGTATATGGGCCAAAAGTTATTTTCATACACTTTCCATGAAGTGTAAGTTGATGCAAACTTCTGGAAAATGATTTAGCATTATCTATCATAATTAAGCAGGCATGCACCCATTCAGCTAGTAACTTTCTGACTAATGATTACCATGTGGTCTAGTTGTTTTTGCAGGAGACTATCAGTATACACATATTAGGATAGTCTTGGCTGTAGTTGATACAAGAACAACAATGGAAGCAACTTGAACATCCAGTAATAGAGAACTTGCTAAATAAATTGTAGTGCGCCATAATATTAGATACTAGAGTCACAAAAATGTAGCTGAGAGTCTGGGGAGAGACTGAGGTGGCTGGGGTTCATGGCACAGAGTACAGGAGAGGGGAGAGTTTTGCATAAAAAGAACTCTAGAAACCAGCAATAGTTTCCCCTCAAGGAGTAGCAGAGTACTTACCAACACCAGTGGGTAGAGATGCTAACCAAGGCCGGGAAAAAAATCATCAAAAAGGATTAGACTCACAGTGGTTCTCAACCTTCCTAATACTGTGACCCTTTAATACAGTTCCTCATGTTGTGGTGACCTCCAACCATACAATTATTTTTGTTGCTACTTCATAACTGTAATTTTGCTACTGTTATGAAACATAATGTAAATATCTAATATGCAGGATGTATTTTCATTGTTACAAAGGGTTTGCAACCCACAGGTTGAGAAGCCCTGGATTAGAGGAAATAGTACACAGCATTCACATTGGGCTGGGAATAGTGCTCTTTCCCACCACATAAACAGAAAAATCCCACAGCTCACAGGACATTAGGTAGAGTACACTGAAGGGGTTTGCGGTAGTGGACAGTAGTTAGCCTCAGACTAGACACAGCTCTGGTCCTACCCAGCAATCTTTTTATTTTTTTCTTTTTTTAATCAAATCATAGCTGTGTACATTAATGCAATCATGGGATACAATGTGCTGGTTTTATATACAATTTGAAATACTTTCATAGAACTGGTTAACATAGCCTTCATGGCATTTTCTTAGTTATTGTGTTCAGATCTTTATATTCTGCATTTAGTAAGTTTCACCTGTACCCTTCTAAGATGCACCGTAGATGTGGCCCCACCAATTACTCTCCCTCTACCCATTCTGCCCCCTCCTCTCCCCTCTGTTGCCCCTTTCCCCATATTCTTATTCTATAATTGGATTATACCCTTCATATGAAAGCTATAAATTGGTTTCATAGTAGGGCTGAGTACATTGGATACTTTTTCTTCCATTTTTGAGATACTTTGCTAAGAAGAATATGTTCTAGCTCCATCCATGTAAACATGAAAGAGGAAAAGTCACCATCTTTCTTTAAGGCTGCATAATATCCCATGGTGTACATGTACCACAATTTATTAATCCATTCATGGGTCGTTGGGCACTTGGGTGTCTTCCATGACTTAGCAATTATGACTTGGGCTATCATCTTTATAGGAAGGCCTCAATGGTTCAAAAAACCTCTGAGTAATTCAACTATGTTCCAGAACAAAGCTAAAAGTTATTTACAAAAATACAGAACATGCAGCACCCATCAAAGTAAAATTTACAATGTCTGGTATTTAATCAAAAATCACCAAGGGTGCAAAGAGACAGGAAAAAACAACCCACAACAAAGGAAAAATTAGTCGAACACAGAAGAGCGGAAACAGACATGAGAATTAGCAGACAAGAACTTGAGATAGCTATTTAGAATTACATTCAGTATGTCCACAGTGATGAGGACATTGACGATGTGAAGAGGAGACAGATCTAATGGTTAGAGACATCAACATGAGATGGAGCAACTGGAACTCTCAGATGCTGCCAATGGACATGTAGGAGAGTCTGCTACTTAGGAAAGCCATTTGGCAGGTTTTTAAAAATTAAAGATATGCTTACTGTGTGCCCTAGTCATTCTACTCCTAGGTATTTACTCAGGATAAAAGAAAGTGTATGCCCATATAATGATACCTCAAAGAACTAAAAGTAAACCTATCATTTGATCCCCAAACCCCACTACTGGGTATTTACCCAAAGGAGAAGAGGTCACCTACACTCGAATGTTTATTACAGCACAATTCACAATTGCAAAGATGTGGAATTAACCCCAGTGCCCATCAATTTAAGAGTGACTTAACAAAATATGGTTTATGTATACAAGGGAATACTACTTAGCCATGATGAAGAATGACTTAAAGTCTTTGGGAACATTTTGGATGGGACGGGACTGGAGAACATTATCCTAAGTGAAATAGCTAAAAATGGGAAAACAAACACCACATGTGCTCAGTGTTAAACTGAACTAACTGCTGAGCACACAGGTGTATAGAGAGAAGTCAAAATCAGTGGAAATCAAGCAAGGAGGAGGAAGGATGGCTGAAAACCTACTTACTGGGTATCATGCACACTCTCTGGATGATGGACAGACTTTAACCATGACGCTGGCATTGTTAAAGCAAACTATGTAACCAATAATATCTGTACCCCCATAATACTTTGAAATTTAAAAATGTATATTTATACACAAATGCTTATGGCAGCTTTTGTCTGTAATAGTAAAACAACTTAAGCATCCATTGATGGATAAATGGATAAGCAATGGGACACCATCAGAGAAAAACGACCTGTTGATGGACTTTGCTGAAACTCAACATAATTACTCTGGGTAAAAGAATCAGAGATAAGAGAGTGCTTGGTTTGGTTGTAGTGAGGGTTTTATGGAAATATATAATATATATGTCAAAATTACCAAACTGCACACTTTATAAGTGTGTAGTTAATTACATGCCAATTGCATATCAATAAAGCTGTTAAAAGTAAGAAAAAAAAAAGAAGAAAAGAAAAAGAAGAAAAAGAGTCAGGGATATATATATACCCCTGTGGGAAGACCTCCAAAATATATTATTAACTGAAAAAAAGTGAAAGGCAGTGTGTATGGTAGATCCCCACCCACATCTAAAGTGACCCATATCTAAAATATATAATGGTATAGGCATACACTTTTTCTGGAAAGATAAACAATAAATTAACAGTGGTTATCTTAGGGAGATGGTCTAGGGACAGAAGAAAGTCCTTTTTAAAATATTTTTTAATCTATACAAATTGTGTCAGAATATGCATGATAAAGTAAAATAGCTAGGGTTTCACAAACAGTGAAATTAATGAATATTTGTGTTTCCTTTTTATTTTTCCATACTGAAATAGTTAAAGTCTACATTGAAAAAATAAAGGCATGAACTTTTTGAAAAATAGTTTGGCAGTTTCTTTCTTTTTGTTTGTTTGTTTTATTTTTAGAATAAAAATATGTTACCCAGATTGGATTCAAATTCCTGGGCTAAAGTCTTTCTCTCACTTTGGCCTCCTGAGTAAGTGGAATTTGGTAGTTTCTTTAAAACTTAACATATACTTGCAATAAAAGCTATCAATTCCATTCCTATGAATTTGTCTGAGAGAGATTAAAACACATGTCCACACAAAATCATGCACTAAATGTTCATAACAGTATTATTTGTCATAGTGATAAATACCTAGCACTGCTAAATGTATAAACAAAATAGGGCACTCCGCGATGGAATGATTAAAAGGGAGAAGCCACCAGCACATGTTAAAGCATAGATGAAACTCACAAATACAGGAAGTGAAAGATGGAAAAGACTACATATTGTATAATTACATCTTTATGAAATTCTAGAAAAGACCCAAATGGATCAAAAGGCAAATTTATAGAGATAGAATGTGGATCATTGGTTTCCTAAGACAGGAGGTAAGAAGGGGTAATACCCATGAAAAAGCATAATAAAAACTTTGGGGGATGCTGGAAATATTCCAAAACTGGTGAAAGTCATACCACTCTATACATTTACTAAAATCACTGAGGTGGGGACAGGCGTGGTGGCTCACGCCTAAATCTTAGCACTCTGGGAGCCCAAGGAAGGAGGATCCTTGAACTCAGGAGTTCAAGACCAGCCTGAGCAAGAGTGAGACCCCCATCTCTAAAAATAGCCTGGCATTGTGTTGGGTACCTGTAGTCCCAGCTACTGAGGGGGCTGAGGCAGGAGTTCAAGAGACTGAGGTTGCTGTGAGGTATGACGATTCCACGGTACTCTACTCAGGGCGATAGAGTGAGACTGTCTCAAAAAAAAAAAAAGACTGAATCTTACAATGGCTGGAGTTTACGAAATGTTAAATCACATCTTAAAAAATCTGTTAAAAACAAAAATCAACAATTGTAAAACCAGGAGTAAAGGCAGTAGCTACAGAAGATGCTTGCCTTCCCTCTCAAGCAGATGGAACTATGTCTGAATGCAGAGATGCAGAAGGACCTTGATGCTCTGAGGGTGGAATCAGCATCTCAGGATTACAACTACAAATAACAGCTGCTCCAGCTTCAAGGTGGAGCATCTGAACAATGTCTTCATTTCAGAAAAGACTAGCACACGTCCAGTATAAGCACAATAGAGTAGTTAGGCTCTGTAGTCTCGCAGATCTGGCTGGAATCCCAGCTTTGTCACTCTCTACCTGGTGGGGTTCTTATGCTGCTGAAGTGAGGTGATACATGAGATGTGTATAGCACATGGCTAGATTAAAAAGTAAGATCTTTCATCTGTGTGTCTTTAAAGCAATAAGGACTGGCTTATCCTACCTGACCCATGTGTGGTTGCTGGGTTCTGCTATCACTGGATCACTAGCAAGTTGATGGGAGCTGAGGAGTGGAGGCAGCAAGCACCGATTTCAGGCAGGCCTCTTTCCCTTCACCCCATTGCTTCATGTGCTTTAGGTCAGGGATTCTGAGATGTTTGGATTCTGTGGATCAATAAATAGATGAGGTAATTGGGAGGACTAGAAATATTGTCAACATTTTATTTTTTAATTAAACTGTTTTCTTTGAGATAATTGTAGATTCACATACAGTTACAAGAAATAATACAAAGACCTTCCTTGTGCCCTCTATCCAGTTTCTCTCCATAATAACATCTTGCAAAATTATAGTATGCTTTATCTCAAATCCATAATCCATTTTTAGTTAATTTTTGTAGAAGTGTGAAATTTAGATTAAGATTCATTTTTTCCCCCCTGTGTACATCGAATTGGTCCAGCACCGTTGTAAAAAGTTTATCCTTCCTCCATTGAATTGCATTTACACTTTGTCAAAAACCAGTTAAGAATATTTATGTGGCATCATTCTGAGTTCTCTATTCTGTTCCATTGATCTTTGTGTCTTCCCCTCTCAAATACCACACTGGTCTGATTATTGTAACTATGTATGTATTGAGTCTGAGTATCCATTAGAGTGGTTTCACCATTTTATTTTTCGGGATTAGAGCAGTTTAGCGATTCTAGGGTGTGTGTCTTTCCATACAAATTTTAGAAATCTTGTCTACATCTACAAAACCTTGCTGTGTTTTTTATAGGGATGGCATTGTTGAACTTTGTCAAATGCTTTGTCTGTGTCAATTGATATGATCAAATGATTCTTCTTCTACCTTATTAATATGATGGGTTACGTTGATTGATTTTTTTATACTGAACCAGATTTACATAAATCCCACCTAATGTATACAATTCTTTTTTATACATTATTAGATCCCATTTGCTAATACTAGCTGGAATATTTTTGCATTCAGGAGAGATATTAGTCTGTATGTTCCTTTTTTTTTTTTTTTTTTTTTTTTTGCGCGGTCTTTGTTTTCTTTGTCTGATTTTAGTAGCTAGGTGATGCTAGTCTCAAAAACGACTTGAGAAGCAGTCCCTCCTCTTCTATTTTCTGGAAGGGATTGCTAAAATGAATGTTAATTCTTTATCAAACATTTGATAAAATTCTGTAGTGATACCATCGGGGCCTGAGAACTTTATAGGGAGATTTTTAATTAAATTTTTTTTAACGTTTATAAAACTAAACAGGATATTTATATCATGGTTGGCTGTTTCGTTATTTGTAAGTTTTAGGGGATTGTCCCTTTTTTTCTAAGTTGTTCTTGGTGTCCCTTTACTGTCATTTTAGTAGCTTCAGGTCTGAAGGGATCGCCCAGGTTAGTTCCTGATATTAGTGATTTGTGTTTTCTCTCCTTTTGTAGAAGTTTATCAGTTTGTTTATATTTTCAAAGACCCAAGGTTTTGTTTCATTGATTTTTTTTCTCACCGTTTTCCTGTTTGTGATTTTGTTGATTTTTGTTCTTATTACTTTTTCATTATTTCTTTCCTCTATTTGCTGTGAATTTATTTTACTCTTCTTTTTCTAGTTTCTCAAGGTAGGAACTTAAATTCTTGATTTGAGGTCTTTCTTCTTTTGTAATTTACATGTATGATGTTATAAATGTCCCTCTCAGCACCATCGTAGCTGCACTTCACAAATTCTGATGTGCTGAATTTCATTTTCATTCCACTGTAAATACTTCTTTATTTCCTTTGAGACATCTTCTTTGACTCATGGATTGTTGAGATGTGTGTTGTTTAATTTCCAAGCATTTGAAGATTTTCTTCTTGTCTTTCTCTTGATTTCTAGTTTGATTCCATTATAATAGCAGAAGAAACTCTATGGTTTCAATTATGTATTTGTGATCAGGAAATCAAAATTCAGTATTCATGTATAGATAATGGATCATTCATTGTCTTCGATTGTTTTTAGAGTATTTTTTCTTAGTCTTTGGTTTTCAAGAGCATTATGACGTGCATGTTTTGTGTCATGGATTTCTTTGGGTTTATCTTATTTTGAGTTTTCTCAGCTTTTTAAATTTATAGATTTATACCTTTGGCCAAATTTGGAAAGTCCAGCATCTGATTCATCTCAGTATCGATATTAGTTAATTATATTTTCTCATTCAGATTGTGATTTTCTTGGTTCTTGGCGTGACAAATGATTTTCAGTTGTATTTTGGAAATTTTAGTTATTGTATGAGAAGATTCTTTATTCCATTTAAATGTTTTGATTTAGTTTGTGGTCACCCCATTTAGGCTTAGCACGCAGGTTGTGACCAACTATTGTAAGCTATAGTTCCAGTAACAATCTTGTTTTCTGAGCCCTTGCAATGTTGTCCTGGACCACTTTGTTCTTTTGGGTCTGATTGAGCTTCTGTTAGATTCCTGCTGGTGACCTCTGCAAAGCCAGAGAGTGTTTCCTTGGACCACTTGATAGCATTGCCTAGACATTAATGGATATCAAAACCTATAAGATAGAACATTTTCCCTGGCCTCTTCTCCAGCCATGTGTTTCTGGTTCCCTGCTGGTGCTTCCATGGGCAGAAAAACCTCACATCAATCTTTTCTGGCCATTGGGTGGTAGCCCGGGAGCTACTCAGCAAGGACCAGGAGACACAAGGCCTGCCAGTGCAGGCAGAAGTATGCCCGAAGTGGATCAGAGGAGAAATCTGACCCCACTCCCCAACTTTGCTACCCTGACCAGATACGGTTCTCCCTACTAAGTGCCTTCTTGATTTTCCCTTTCCTCAGCTTTTCTCAATTTGTTTTTCATTTTTTTCTATGCCTGCTGACTATTTTAGGCTCAAGTCTCTTTTTTTTTCTAAAATTTTTATTAAATCATAATTGTGTACATTGGTGCAATCATGGGGCACAATGTGCTGACTTTATATACAATCTGAAATATTTTCATTGAACTATTTAACATAGCCTACATGGCCTTTTAATCACTATATGAAGACATT
>CAUYRH010084379.1:0-17402 GCA_963574655.1 Perodicticus potto
TAGTCCCAGCTACTTGGGAGGCGGAGGCAGGAGACTCGCTTGAGCCCAGGAATTGGAGGTTGCTGTGAGCTGTGATGTCACAGCACTCTATCCAGGGTGACAGCTTGAGGCTCTGTCTCAAAAAAAAAAAAAAAAAAAGAAAGAAAAGAAAAAAGAAAACTATAGATCAACATCCCTCATGAATACAAATACAAAAATCCTCAACAAAATCCTAAACCAAATCCAACAGCAGTGCATCAAAAAATAATTCATCACAATCAAGTGAGTTTCATCTCAGAGATGCAAGGATAGTTAAACTTACACAAATCAATAAACGTGATTCACCACATAAAGGGAATTAAAAACAAAAACCATACGATCATCTCAATAGATGAAGACAAAGAATTTGATAAAATTCAGCATCCCTTCATGATAAAAACTCTTGCCTAACTAGGCATAGAAGGTATATACCTCAAAATAATAAATGCCATATATGACAAACCCACCACCAACATCACACTGAATGGGTTACAGTTGAAGGTATTTCCTCCTAAGAACTGGAACAAGACAACAATGCCCACTTTTGCCAGTTGTATTCAACATAGTATTGAAAGTCCCAGTGAGAGTACTTATGTAAGAGAAAGAAATCAAGGGCATCCAAATTGGAAAAGAGGAAGTCAAATCATCGATTTTTGTTTATGATATGATATTATACCTAAAAAATCCAAAGACTCCTACAAAATACTGCTAGAATTGATAAATGAATTCAGTAGATTCTTAAGTTACAAAATCAATGTATACAAATCAATAGCATTTCTTTTTTTTTATTAGATCATAACTGTGTACATTACTACATTTATGTGGTACAATGTGCTGACTCTATATACAATCTAGAATGTTCACATCAAACTGGTTAGCATTTCTATACATTAATAACCACCATGCTGAGAATCAAATCAAGAACTCAAGCTTATATAGAATAGCTGCAAAAAAAACCGTATCTTAGAATATACTTAACCAAGGAGGTGAAAGATCCCCACAGGAAGAACTACAAAACATTGGTTAAAGATATTGTAGATGACACAAATGGAAAAGCATTCCATGCTCAAGGTCTAGAAGAATCAATAGTGTTAAAATGTCCACAATGCCCAAGGTCATCTGCAGATTCAATGCAATTCTCATCAAAATACCAATGTCGTTTTTCACAGATTAGAAAAACAACTCCAAAATTCACATGAAACCAAAAAAGAGCCTAAATAGCCAAAGCAATCATTTACCAAAAAACATAATGTTGAGACATCACATTACCTAATTTCAAATTATAATACAAGGCTATAGTAAACAAAACAGCATAATAGTGGTGTAAAAGCAGACACATAGACCAATGGAACAGAATAGAGAACATAGAAATAAACCAAATACCTAAAATCAACTCATCTTTGACAAAGCAGATCAAGCATAAACTGGGGAAAGAAAGCCCTAATCAAATGGTGTTGGGGCTCAGCACCCGTAGCACAGTGGTTACGGTGCCAGCCACATGCACCAAGGCTGGGGGGTTCAAGCCGGGCCTGAGCCAGCTAAACAACAATGACAATTGCAAGAAGAAAATAGCCAGGCATTTTGGCAGGCGCCTGTAGTCCCAGCTACTCGGGAGGCTGAGCCAAGAGAATCACTCACTTAAACCCAAGAGTCTGAGGTTGCTGTAAGCTGCGATGCCCCAGCACTTTACCATAGTAAGACTCTGTCTCAAAAAAAAAAACAATGGTGCTGGGAAAATTGGTTAGCCTCATGATGAAGAATGAAACTGGATCCCTTTCTCTCACCATGTACCAAAATTAACTCAGGATAGATTAAAGACTTAAATGTTAGACATAAAACTATAAAAATGTTAGAAGAAAACCTAGTAAAAACCACCCTTGACATTGGCCTAGGTAAAGAATTGATGATTAAGACCCCACAGGCAAATACAACAAAAACAAAAATAAATAAATGGGACTTAATTAAACCTTTAAGTTTCTGCATAGCAAAAGAAATAATCAATAGAGTAAACAGACAACCTATAGAATGGTAGGAAATACTCACAAGTTATTCATCTGAAAAAGTCCTAATATCTGGAATCTATAAGGAATTTAAACAAATTAGCAAAAAAAAAAAAAAAACTAAATAACCCCATTAAAAAGTTGGTAAGAGAAATGAACAGATATTTTTCAAAAGAAGAAAAACAAATGGCCAACAAACATATGGAAAAAATGCTCAACATCATTAATCATCAGGGAATGCAAATTAAAACGACAATGAGATGCCACCTTACCTCTGTCAGAATGGCCATTATTAAAAAGGTAAAAATCAATATATGTTGGCACAGATGTGGTGAAAAGGAAACATACACCTTTGGTGGTAATGTAAATTAGCAAAACTGCTATGGAAATCATACTCCTCAAAGAACTAAAAGTAAATCTACCTTTAGGTGGTAGGTAGCAATTCCACTACTGAGGACCTGCCCAGAGGAAAAGAAGTCATTATATTAAAAAAAGACAATTGCATCCGTATGTTTATCACAGCACAATTCACAATTGCAAACATATGGAACCAGCCTAAGTGCCCACCAACTGAAGAGTGGATAAAGAATACACAGACCACACACACACCATGGACTACTATTACTACTCAGCCATCAAAAGGAATAAAGTAATGTCTTTTGCAGCAACTTGGTATAGAACTAAAGACTTAAGTTACTTAAGCAAAGTAACTCAGGAACAAAAATCAAATACTGCATGTTTTCCCTTATAAGTGGGAACTAAGCAATTGATATGCATCCCTATAAAGAGTGACTTAATGGACACTGCAGACACAGAGGGGAGGATGGAGAGGGGCGAGGGATGAAAAATTATCTATTAGGTACAATGTACCCTATTCAGGTGATGGGTATACTAAGAGCCTAGACTGCTCCACTATGCAATTCAGCCCATGTAACAAAAAACCACTTGTACTCCCTAAATCTATTTAAACAAAAAAGAATCAAAAGAAAAAGAAAAACTGTTCCCCCAAGGGGAAAGAATAAGAATAGATAATTCACACAAGGAAAAACCCTAATGTATAATAATTACACAAAAATATGCACAATTCACTAGAAAATCCACTGAAAATCAAAGAAAATTACATTTAAAACAGGTATTTTTCCACCTGTTTTGATTTGCAAAATTAAAAAATCTATTATAGCAAGTGTTGGTGAGGGTGTGAGGAAACAGGAATACTCATACACTACAAAAAGTTTAAATTGGCATTCCTGCTCTGCCAAGACAGGATATTTGAAACCGCACTTACCCACCTCAATCCAGGAGTTCAATTTGTACTATGTACCCCATACAAACTCTCCCACATTCTCTAGAACATGTAAGAAAAAATTGTATAGCTATATTGAAGTAGCATAAAATTGGCAACAATCCGAATATCAATAGAGAAATGAATAAATATTACATAACATATGAAGCAGAAACAGAAACTACAGTTAAAAGTTTTTTTTTTCAATAAAAGAAGTAGATCTACATTTAGCAACGTGGATGCATTTCCAAATGAGAGTGATATTTGAATCAGTAGGCTGAGTAAAGAAGATTGGACTGGTGGCCATCGTTTAATCCACTGAAAGGCCAATTAGAACAGAAAAGTAAACGGAGGGCAAACTTGCTCTCTCTTCTGGAGCTGGAGCATCCATCTTCTTTCCCCTGCACTCGAGTTCAGAGGTCTTGGTTCTTAGGTCTTTGGACTTCGAGACTTAGACCAGTGGGCCTCCTGGTTCTCAGGCCTTCAGACTTGGACTGAATTATTAATACAGCACCAGCTTTCCTGAGGAGAACTGACATCTTAACAATGGTGATTATTCCTACCCATAAATATGGAATCATTCTTCATTTATTTACACATTTGATTTCTTGCAAAAGAGGTTTATAGTTTTCCTCATTTAGATCTCATACATATTTTATTAGATTTAGAATGAAGTAATCCTTTTATTTTCTTTTGGTGCTAATGTAAATGATGTTGTATTTTTTAATTTCAAACTCTAATCGTTTATTGCTGGTATGTAGAAAAGGACTAGACCTTTATTTCTTAATCTTGTATCTTAGAATCTTGCTATAATCATTTATTAGTTTGAGGAGGGCTTTTGTTGTCATTGTTGATAATGTTGATTCATTAGTATTTCCTACACAGATAATTATGTAATCTATGAATATAAACAGTTTTATTTCTTCCCCTCCATTCAGTACATGTTTTAATGTCCTTTTCTAGCCTTTCTCCATTAATCATGACATGTACTATGAGGTGTTGAATAGGAGGCATAACAGGGTCATCCTTGCCTTGTTCCCAGTCTTATGGGAAAAGCACCTGGTTTTTCACCATTCAAGTATGATGTCAGCTGTAAGTTTTGTGGAGATATTATCACATTGAGGATGTTCTCTATTCCTGGATTATTCATTTTGTTCATTTTCTTGGAAATGCCCTCACAGACACACCCAGAAATAATGTTTTGCCTGTTACTTGGGCATCTCTTGGCCCAACCAACCTGACACATAAAATCAACCATCACATCCACATGCAAAAAAAAAAAAAAAAAAAAAAGAAGCCAAACATAGGTCTTACATCTTTTATAAAAATTAACTCAAAATGGATCGTACACCCAAATATAAGATACAAGATAATAAAACCTCTAGAACAGCGCTTCTCAATCTGTGGGTTACAACCCACAGGAACTGTATTAAAGGGTTGCAGGAAGGTTGAGAACCACTGCTCTAGAAGATAACAGAAGAAAATCTAGGCCACCTTGGCTATGACAAAGAGTTTTAAAATACAACAGCAAGAGCATAATTCATGAAAACAAAAATATGTAACTTAGACGTCATTAAAATTAAAAACTTCTGGTTTATGAAAGATATCTTGAAAAAAAAAAAGACCTAAAACAGTGGTTCTCAACCTTCCTAATTCTGCGACCTTTTAATACAGTTCCTCATGTTGTGGTGACCCCCAACCATAAAATTATTTTCATTGCTACTTCATAACTGTAATTTTGCTACTGTTATGAATCATAATGTAAATATCTGATATGCAGGATGTATTTAGGCGACCCCTGTGAAAGGGTCGTTCTAACCTCAGAGGGATTGCGACCCACAGGTTGAGAACTGCTGACCTAGAAAGTGATTTATAGCCAGATAATAAAGGGGTTTGAATGCCAGGTTAAATTTTATTCTATGGACAATAAGAAGCAACTGGATGTTTTTAAGCAAAGAAGGGTTGTGACAGAGCTATACATCAGAGCCCTTAAACCATCCCATAATATAAGAATACAAGAATAATATATGCATAACACAGAAGAAGAAGAATTTGTTCAAAGACAGCCAGAAAGGGAAATTCCACCAACTGCCTCAATAACCCATTCTGGTGACAAACAAATCTCACTCTCTGTTAACCTTGTCTTATGCCAAACTGAATCCCTTGTAGGTCCCAGTGAAGGTACCAAACATTCCTGAGTCTTGATGACCTACTTCCATGAAGAACGTGACTCCCAAACCCGGTGTTACTCTAGCCGCTCACAATCCAGAAGAGAAAGCCACTTCACTGTGATTCAGGGCAGACTCACAGGTGCCGAGGGGCCCAGACTAGTTTATTAAACAATGTTCAGCCAAACTGCAGTGACCACACCTGAATCAACAATGCTGACACATGCGTTTGCATCACAGCCTCTAAGGGGAGAGTGACTGTCATCTTGGGCTCTGTAACAAGGACACCTGGATGAAATTCTGGCTATCCTTGGCTTCCACAGAGAACACCCTGTTCTCATGGCCTCACTTTCTTTGCCTCTTCCTTGCTCATCTTCCTGTTATCCTGCTCTTCTCTTCCCACCTCTCTTCTGCCTATCACAACCAATTCTCAGAAGGGCAGCAGAGAGGATTTGGGAGTCTAAGCAAATTCCATACAGGAGCACAAGGACCACCGTGAGAAGGAATGCCCCTCTTGAATCACATTCTAAAATTTGACCTGGTTTGGATTTCTGTGTGTATAGAAAGACAGAGGGTAATAAGGGGGAGCCCAGAGAGCCAAGAATAGGAAGAAAACAATTTGCCAGCTGGGGCTGATACATCTTTGAGTTTCTGAAGCTCGCAAGTGGACAGACTACACCCCTCTCCCCACCCCTCAGCTTCCCACTGCCCAATACAGGATGTCTTTTCCTCATAGAGATAGACCATAAAATTCGTTCTAACCTGATCTTCCTTTATAAAACTATTCTGGTTCTCCACTTCCTCCTTTCCACCCAACCAGCAGCTGTGAAAACACAGGTAAATATGATTTGGTCTAGACCCTCTGCCTCTGGGCAGACTAACCTGTGGGGTCAGTGTTTGGGCCTCTGTTTTTTCCCACTATCAGTATCATCAATCCAACTCACATCTAGTGCTGATAACCACCCAGAATAATTAACCACAGGACCCTGACCTTGCATCAGAAGGCACAGTGGCAGACATCAAGAAAAGAGGTCACTTTTTACCCAAGGAAGGTTATCACACCCTGGGAAAGGCTTTTGGCAAATTTCTGACTTTGTTGAGGGGAACTTCAGTTTTCTTTGGAAGAAATGCCTCTAAGGTTCTTCCGTGACGCACATGGGAGTAACTGGGGCTGTTGCTTTTGTGCTAACGTGTTCGCTCCCTCCTCTTCCATCTAGCTATCCATGCTTTCCATAAATATCTATCAAACCATGATGCCAATCCAGTCCTGGCCACTGGGGACAAGGTCTCTGCTCTCATGGAATTTATGTTTTAGAGTAAGAAAACAGACCACAGACAAGAATTCTAGGACATTGCTGCTCAAAGCGTGGTCCCCCCCTCCAGCAGCGTCAGCATCAAGGGAGAGCTTGTTGGAAATACAGAATCTCATGCCTCACATTAGACATACCAGATCAGACTCCTCATTTTAGCCACATCCTCGGTTGATTCATATATATATTAAAGTTCATGAGACACTGGTCCAAGTCAGAATTTCCCAACAGCAGAACTAGTGCATTCCAGACCAGATAATTCTTTCTCTGGCTGGGGAAGAGGGGTGGGCTTTCTATGCATTGTAGGATGTTCAGCCCCAACCCTGGCTTCTAAAAGATGCCAGCAGTGCCTCCCCTTAAGTCCTGACAACTGAAAATATCTACAGATATTGATAAATGGCTGTTGGTGGTGAGGGGGGCAAAATCATACTCCCTCCCCCATTAACAAACATTGATCTAGGAGATCCTTGGTCAAATTCTCTTAACACCAAAACATATATTTTTATTTTATTATTTTTTTTTTTTTTGCAGTTTTTGGCCATGGCTGGTTTTGAACCTGCCACCTCCAGTATATGGGGCTGGCGCCCTACTCCTTTGAGCCACAAGACCCACCCAAAACATATTTTTTTTATTCTTCTGAAGTAAAAGAAAATTATAACAAACTTAACTGTTAACTCTTGTATCGAAGTAAGTCCAACCAAGGTTATATGTACTTGTTAAAGAAAAACTAAGTACCTATTATAGCAACTAATAGAATAAACAAAGCATCATGTGAGGAAAAAATGATGCTTACACAATTCCCATGAGAAACCATTCATGTAAAAATCATTAAAGTTTGCTATTTAATATAACTAGTAAGGACCAAGGGATCTAGCATTAAATATGAGTGCATGAGAGCACTTAGGAATGATCATCATCCCTGCCAAAGATACTTGCTCTAGGTGTGATCATGAAAAGCTCTGGACACCTCCCCTTTAAGAAATAGCTGGCCAATAGGACACATGCGTTGTGCCTGCCCTCAAATAGTAGAGGTGGGAAGGGAAGAAGGTGGAGGTCATGTTCAAATCCAGCTTATGAAAAATAAATTGCATATCAGGGTCTGACACCAGTGTGATCACAGAAGTAGAGGAAGAAGAGTTGGCAGAATAACTCTTGTTTCTCAGTCTCTTGGTGTCAGGAAATTTATGTTTTGTTGTTCATTTTTAATTAACTTATAGAAAAATAGACCTAGCCTAGGAAATAGTGACTTCTGATTTTGGCAAGTGCCCAAGACTAGTAAACAAACAAGATAATTCCAGCTACAGACAAAATAACCCAGGGCAATAGAGAAGAGAGCGCAGGCTTGGCATAAGCGCTGGGGGGGTTCCACTTTGTAAGTGCTGAGCTGAGCTGAGCAGGATCAAGACCATGGCAGCCACTGCATCTGTGAAGTCAGTAAAGTCACTGGCCTGGGTTTGCCCTCCAGAACATCTGGTTTTAATGGCTTTAACTCTCAGAATAGGTAGCTGAGCTTAGAGACCTTTGGTGACTTGCTAGAATATTCACAGCCAGTAAATGACAGAGCGCAGAAAAGAAACCCAACTCTCTGTGCTGGGGAACAGTGTATTTTCTACAACACCGAATACGCCTGGTTGATTTTCCCATTGACAGTCAACTAATTATAGCCCAGGTTTATTATCTCATAGTTCTGGAAGTCAGAAGTCTGAAGTGGGTCTCACTGAGGCAAAACTGAAGTGCTGGTAGGTCCATGTTCCTTCTAGAGGCTGCAGGGGACAATCCTTTCCTGTGTCTTTTGCAGCTTCTAGAGTCTCCTGCATTCCCAGCTCCAGACCTCTTCCTGCACCTTCAAGGCCAGCAGCTTGGCACCTGCACATCTCTCTCCCTGGCTCTGACCCCTACTCTACCAAGTCTCATCCTCCTGCCTCGCTCTTACATCGGGCCTACCTGAATAATCCAGGTTAATCACCATACGCCCAAATCCAGAATTTATTCAAGCCTGCAAAATCCCTTTGGCTATGTAAAATAACATATTCTCAGTTTCCAGAAACTAGGACATGGACATCGTTGAGGGCCATTTTTCAGTTTACCACAAACCCCTTAGACATGCCAATCAGAGGCAGGACCTCCGACAATCATAAAAATAAGAAATTAAAAACTGCAAACCAGTAGGGCAGAAGAAGGGAACAGGAATAAACAAAGCCTCTGAGACTCCTAGGTCCTGAGACAGTGCAGGAGAAGGAAGAGTACAGTGTTTTGTGCAGTTCTCAAGCCTGCACATTGGAATTCCTTGAAGAGCACACGAAAACTACCAATGTCTAAGGCCTGATCCCTAGAGATTCTGCTGCCATTAGTCTGAGTGGGTCCAGGCATCATTTTTAAATTCCTCCTAGGAGACTTTTAAGAGCCTAGATTCTGGAATCAGAGTACTCTGATTACAAAGACCACTGTGTGCTTGACCTGGGGCACGTTATTTAAGTTTGCTTCAGTTTCTTCTAAAGCTAGGAAAGATGATAATGAAACTACCTTATGAAGCTAAGGATAAGCAGACATAATACAAATAAAGTTCTTGCCACATAGTAGGCATTGCCTAATGTCACAGATTGTTTTGCTTCAAAAGCCTCAAAGGTCTCCAGAGAGGTGTCAGATTCTTCTCCAGGCAAGAACCCAAAGCAGTTCCTCTGAGTCCAGGGTACGAAGGGCGGGAGTGGAGTCAAGCTGATCACGTACTCCCCTGCCCTGCCCGGTAGTACTGGTGTCTGGAAGTGCTACGTGCCAAAGAAGGGTAGCATTCAGGCTGGAGCTGCATGCCTCCTCATGCTGGAGTGCTCAGAAAAAGAAGGGTGTGAGGAGAAACAGACAGGCTGAAGCTGGGGGTGAAGGTGTGGTGTGCTGTGCAGACGTGAGGAATGCTAAGGGCCATCTGATAGTGATGAAGTCTTTGTTGTCCTCTAAAGCAGCGATTCTCAGCCTCCCTGCCTATGGGAAACATCTGCCAAACCATAAAAAACATTCATGGTGTCTGCTCCCCACCCCAGACCTGTGAAATTGCAATTTCTGGGGGTGAGGCCTGGGAATCTTTTGGTTTCTCTTGTAAGCTCTCCAGATGATCTAGCCAATTAGAACCGAAACTGCTGGGCCCTGGCTCGTAGCTGGTGTCCAAGCGTGGCTGACCTTGCCAACAGCATCGCTGTAAAGTGAAGGCAGGGAAGGGAGAGAGGGGCCGATAATGACCAGGTTCTTATTAAGTGCCACGACTTTTTACATGCACCAATTAATTTAATCCTCATAATTATTATCCTCATTTAAATATAATGATAACGAACTGCATTTCATAGAGATTATGATGAGATGCATAATAGTGCGGTGACAGAACCAAGATTCTACCCTATGTCTACGTCCAAAAGGGATGGAGAAAAGTGACACGTATTGAGCACACCCTTCTCTAGGAGCTACATAGGATGTTCTATATAGATTCCATGAGGTAGTATCTTACATTTGAAAGGGAGAGACTTGAAAGGATAAAAAACATGCCCCGCTGGGGTCCTAACTCAGGCCTGTCCATCTCTCAAGCCCTTTCTTCTTTCCCCTCATGTCCACCCTTCTCCATGTCTGAAACACTAACAGTAACAGCCATAACAAGAATGCAAAGTCTGTATCAGACACTGTACTGAGAGCTTTGTATGCATCAACCAAGGAAAAATCAAGAGAAGTGATTGTGGCTTAAAGACAAAGCAGTTAGCTATTGAGACACAGGCTACCCAACGTGTGGTATATGAGCCAGCAGCTTCACCTCGAAGGATTAGGTCTCAGTATCTGTATTTTAAGTGATCCCCCAGGTAACTCCTAAGCATAGTAAAGTTGAAGAAGCCCACTGTAGACAATTTTTGGTTTGCTTTTTGTCTTTCCAAAGAGTTGCTTTGGTGATGTGTAGGTATGGCCTAAGGTTATCCACTCACCAGACCTTACAGGTACGAGTAAAAGAGAAGTACAAGAAGGAGGCACCTGCCTCCATTCTGTGGTTTGAGATGATGCAAGGACAGCGGCCCCGGGTACCCTGTCACAAGCACAGCTCTTTTTCTTTGCGTGTTCCGGGTGTTGGTCTCCTGGCACACGTACCTGGCAGTCACTCCTGAACAAGACAAATGATGCTGAATGTGAGACTAGCTCATGAAAGTAAGCATGCGATAAAGCAGCATTTCTCAAACTTGAGCAATGTGCAGGACTTTCAAAGAGGAAAAAAGAGTTCTTTCAGAGCCAACCTGTTGGCTTAAATTGCTTCTGTTATAAACTTTCTTAAATAGTAAAAGTATTTATTTAGACAGCCATAAAAATGAAACAAATCTACAAATTAAATATAAACAAAACTACAAACAAACACAAATCAAATAAACTAAGGCAAATCAAATATAATAGTAGATGATTTTTGCCAAAACAAATTGCCTTTCCTAGCATGACTATGGCACAGACAGCTACAGTGTATTTTCTTTGTGGTCCAAAATATGTCTATTATTGTGTGACTCAAATTGATTAAATTCTCTATTCCAAATAAAATCCACTGTCAATTTTTATTCTCAGAAACCAAAAAAGAAGATCCAAGTTCAGCAGCCAAACATGATCAAAGTATATAACCATTTCATGGGAGGTGCAGACAGAGCTGATGACTACACAGACAATTAATGGGCAATTAATGCCCGCTAATTTCTTTCCACAATTAATCTGTGGAAAGAAATAGTATTCAAGTCCTCTTTTGTTCTGTTTCAAATTGGTCTTACAAAATGCTTAGCAACTGCATAGGACACACAATGAGAAGCCTGTAGATTTTTCTGAAGTTTTGTTGACATGTGGGACGCCATTACCTGGAGATCTGTAGTCATCCTCCAGAACCTGGCTAAAGAGGAAGAGCTTCTCAGAAGTGTCACTTTTACTCATGTTATGATTTGTGGCATGAATCATGATAGTCAAACAGGGAAAGCAAATGCAGTGTGCTAAATGTCATAAGAATGCCACTTTTCGGGCAGCACCTGTGGCTCAAAGGAGTAGGGCACTGGCCCCATATGCCAGAGGTGGCGGGTTCAAACCCAGCCCCGGCCAAAAAAACCGCAAAAAAAAAAAAAGAATGCCACTTTTCAGTGTGAAAAATGTGCTGTTGCCTTACATGTGAAGTGTTCTGTTGAAGATCACAACTGAATAGCAGGTGTCACTACCTCCTAAGATAAAAAATGTGATTTCATATAGTATGTACAATGTAGCAGGGACACAATTTTATGTATTATGTACAATGTAGCTGGGGTTGTGCTAGTGTTCCATTGTTGAAATGCCACATAATTCGACAGTGGAATACAGTAAAATATTTTTTTCTCTTCAAATTCTTGTTCCTTGAACAATATACATGAATTTCATGCAACCAATTCAAAAATTTCAACCTCTAGCATAGGTGGGGTTAGCCCCTCTTCCTTATTCACTAACCTTTAATAATTAAAGCAATGCTACTTGCCAGCATCATGATCTTCAATACAAATGCAAACTCTAGCCCTGAAATCATTGGTTGAACCTTGATGCAAGATGCTCATCTAGATGAAACAGGCATGCTTATAATATTTCTCAATTAATTATTGAGTAATAATGCAGAATTAGACTATTAGAATGCTTACAAACCTCACTGTCCCCCCCTCATACACCCACACAAGAATATGTCAGCAAACTTCAAGGAGTTTATCAACCTCAATTTGGGAACCATACTCAAATGATTAATGAGGGAAAATTCTTCTTTACAGAAATAGTCCAACTAATAAATGCAACTAATAGTTTAGTAGTCCAACTAATAAACTAAGAAATGATAGAATTCAGAATTTTACAAAATGGCAGAAGAACATGTTGAAAGATTTCACAGGGACTCGATCAGTAAAATCCACATGGTTCTACAGGACAAAATAGTTTCTGCAACAGATAAATTATAAGAAAACGAAAAAGAGATAAAGTGAGAACCTACAGATCTAAAAAAGACTTCAGAGTTCTATCTGTAAACACAATGTATGGGCTTTATTTGGATCCTAATTCAAACAAAAATAACTCAAGATTTTTTAATTTCACTAAGGCAAGGTAATTTTGTGCTTAAGTTTTTAAAAGGAATCTCTACTGTGTAGAGAGTCATACTAAAATACATTGATCAAATAATGAGATGACTTGTATTAGCTTCAAAATTGTGGTGGTTTATTTTATGTGTCAGCTTGGCTAAATCATAGCCCAGCTTTTGGTCAAAGACCAAGACTAGATCTTACCATATTTTTTAGATGTGAGAAACATTTAAATCAGTAGACGTTGAGTGAGACGGACTACCTCGTACTGGGGGGATGGAGGTTAGAGGGGCAAGAATCAATCAGTGGAAGGCCTTAGGAGAAAAAACTCAGGTCTCCCCAAGGAAGAAAGAATCCTCCCTCCACTCTGCCTGTGGACTTGAGACTGCAGTAACTCTTCCTTAGGTTCCCAGCCTCCTGCTGACTTGCAGATTTCAGACTTGTCAGGCCCCAAAATTGCATGACCTAATTACTTAACTCTTTCTCTCTCTCTGTATATACACACACACACACACACACACCCTCCCCCCTCAACACACACATACAGAGTAAAATCTCTGTAAGATGACCACCCAGGGAAATGTAATAAACTGGTCAACATACGGAAGTAGTCAACATAAGGAAATAGGCCTACTGTATAAATATGTACATGTGGTATAGATCTGATCTATGAAATTTAGGTCAACTTGAGGAGGTGGCCAATGTTTTGACGCGGTCCTCTATGGAGGTTCAACTGTACACACACACACACATACATATAGGTCATTAGGTCATTATGAAAGTTGTGAGATACACAAAAATCAAGAAACGTAAAATCCTCATAAATGGAAACAAATGAAGCCCTCGCAACAACACTGATAAGTTGAGCAAGTTGAAACTTGCACAAGTGGATCAGAAAAGACACTGTCAAATGTGTTTCTCAAAGTAAAATAATGGACCATAATACGGTCTGTCTCAAAACTTTCACAGTGACCCACATATATGTTCTTTTGGTTATATTTCTCTAGAGAACCCTGACTTACACAAAAATTATCTGAGGAGAGGAAGATACAGATTAAAGAAAACTGGCACGAATTCATAATTATTGTTGAAACTGGGCAATGAGTACATTTTATTTTTATAGATGATTACAGTTTTTCATTTAAAAAGTTGGGAAGTATTAAAAGAGATGGAAGAAGCAGACTCAATCTTTCTGTACAGGGTCTCGTGATAGAAGCATATCAGAAACCAAGGCTGTCCTGAGAAATCCAAAGCTGTGGCCCCAAGACTCACCGGGAGTGGTGTAAGCCACCAGGCCTCATCTTAGAGTGACTCTGCTCTTGATCTTGAACTCCCAGTCTGCTTTAGATTGCACCCTCTCCACCCCCACAGCACCTACACAGTCCCTTCACTACAGCACCATCCCCACCCCATGTTGAGATGACCTCTGACTCTCCATCTCTTCCCACCAACCAGGAGCTCCTTACTCATTCAAGCACCAAGTGTGTACTTAAAAATGTTTGTTGAATTAATCAGGCCATGATGAGTGTGGAGACATCCCAATGGCCTTTGTAAACAAGAATAGAAAGAAGCATTTCTCATACCCATATGCTACTGTCTTCTAGCCTTTTGTTGTTGTTGTTATTGTTAATTGTTAGAGCCTACAACTAATGGCTCCATTTTTAACTTCCCCATATACTGTGATTCCAAATCCCTCTCCTCACAACCAAATGTTTGAGGTCTTAAATGGGATTGGAGGTATTTACATAGAAACACTAACATTCATCACCATAGAACATTATACACTAAAATGACCTTCAAAATTCCTATTCTGAGTAGAAGAATCCAGGAAAGAGGAGCTTAATTTTTCTTTCTTTCCAATCCTCTATAACACAAAAACTCTCCGATCTTATGAAAGTCCTGCTTTAGGTATGTCCTGTAGTGAGAGAACTTTAATATGAATATCCATTAAAATAAACTGTTTCTTTGACTTTTTCATAGTATTCTGCATTTTTGAAATAAATGTATTGATTGTATAATCAAATTAAAAAATCCTAGGACATTCCATTTATAAATTTTAAAAAGTGAAACAAAAACAGACTAATGCCAGCTTTTCTTTGGAATCTAGCTTATAGAGGGAGACAGAAATATGTGAAAAAGAAAGTCAAACAGAGAAACAGGCAACTAAACTTCCATCTCCTTCAAATTCAAGTTCAGATAAGAAAAAGTAGAGCATTTCATAGCCCATCAGGCTCCATGAAAAATATTCTGACTCCTGTATAGGAAAATGAGGGTTCTTCTTGAGTAGACGTCTCCTACCCTCCTGCCTCCCCTGGTTTGACCCTTAAAGTCATTACTTCAGCCCAAAGAAATTCTCATCTTTTATTCTGCCCCCACTACACAGAAATTCAGGTATACAAGTTCATTACAAAACCTTAAGGCAGTGGTTCTCAACCTTCCTAATGCCGCAATCCTTTAATACAGTTCCTCATCTTGTAGTGACCCCCAACCATAAAATTATCTTCGTTGCTACTTCATAACTGTAATTTTTCTACTGTTATGAATCATAATGTAAATATCCGATATGCAGGATGTATTCTCATTGTTACAAAGGGGTCGCAACCCACAGGTTGAGAACTGCTGCCTTAATGTAAATGAGAATGAGTGGAAGGAATAATTCAGTAACTGCCTCCTGGGCTGCCACTGCTAACTTGGGTTGCATGTCCATGAGAAAGAGCAAGACTCCCTGAGAAAACCAAACACAGAGCCTCACAGCCTTAAACAGAGCTCTGAAAGGTCCCCAGAAAAATGTGTCAGTAACCTGGGTTAACAGCTATGCTGAACCATCGCCTCATTTTTCGGTCTCTGTCCTTCAGCACTTGGCACCAGCATGGACTCTTAAAGGTAGGGTGAACACATTCAGCAATTAACAAGAACGAAAGCTCAAGACATTCAGTGAAGTTTAAATTTCACATAAGCAACAAGTAATTCTTTAGCATCAGTATGTTCTACATATTGCACGTGTTGTTTATTTGAAACACAAATTCCACTAAGCATTCTGTATTTTAACTGGCAATATATGAAGGGGTGTCCATGGAGTAATGAACATTGCAACAGCTCAGGGTGGAGATTTCTCAAGCAGTCCCCAGTGTCGTTTACTTAGTGCGCTGAGTTGATTTGGTTGTAACATCTGAATATTTTTTAAATCTCTATTTGAATATCCTTTTCTAAATTACATTCAGGCTATTTTTTAACCCAAATTGCTCCTGTGCCTCATTTGTACAATTGGAAATTTCATCTAAAATGCTAACGGTTCCATCAGCTGAGCTAAGTTTCCTTCGCAAGAAGCACATGAATCAGGATGGGTATATGTTTTTTCTCAATCAGTAGATACTGAAAGTATAGCCACAATCAAATTGCAAGAAGACAGGAGAAGGTTCCTAGAAAAATGAGTCTACCTCATATTAGATAAGGTTGGAACCATTATTCAAGGATGATTTCCAATGCTTCTTCCAAGTTCATCACAATTCCCAGCTCTCTGACACCAGAGCCAGCCACTGAATCATTAGTTCTTTACTGGCTGTGAGCAAATGGAAGAAGAGGCCAAAGTCTCGAGGACCAGAGTAAAAAGGACTGTCACAAGGGTAGTCAAAAGTGATGACATTATACTAACCTTGTTCCTCTCAACAGATTTTAAAAATATAACTTGAAGACCTGGTATACAAGATATCCTCTGCATTCCTGTTGGTGTTTTGTTTCTTTTCTTGTCACCAAATACTACAGTAATTTATAGACATCTCAAAGGATTTACCAAAACATTACTTTTGTATTGACTTTCATTTACCCTCACTTTATAAATACTACTTGTTCACTAACTCTGAACCAGGTATCATATTCCTCTCTTATCAACTAACTGATATATCTTATCTTCCAAAGAGACAAATGGGAAAGAAAAGATGGTCTCTTGTTCTTAATTCCTGAAGTAGGTAATGTCTCAAAAAGTGTACATAGGTATCATAGTTTTAAACTACATATATGTATTTTAAATACCTATTTTTAAATACTAGCACAAGTCAGATTTTATGCCTTGGTTTTAAAAATTTTATAAATATTATGATAACTACATTAATTCCCTTTCTGTCTGTGATCGCAAATTATAGAAACCAACCTTGAACAAAAGTTTGCTTCCACTTCCTGCTTCTCAGTTTGCAAAAGACCTCGCTTAATTACTTAGGTTACTCTAAAACAGAGTCTGTTCTACATGGCTTAATTTGTTGGAGTTGTGACCAGTCTGCTGCAATCCAAAACTAACAGACTTCTTATTTTTGAAAAACAAAACAAAAATCTAGTATTTTTTGGCAGATGATTTCTTTACTTTTTTCCATTGAAAATAGCAAGAGTTGCCCCCCGGCGGAAGGGACTGTGTTCATTCGTTTCCTGGCCAAGGAACCCATACACCTATATATACCCTGAGGCTAAAGGCCTAAAGGAGGAGACGGGGAAAGACCGGGAGAGGAACGGAGAGAGCTTCTCTCTCCCCACTTGAATTCTCTCCCTCTACCAGGAGCTTT
>CAUYRH010084383.1:0-96709 GCA_963574655.1 Perodicticus potto
GCATACTTTACTGTTTTTATGGACTTTTACCTCCGAACAAACAGCCTCTGTGTGTACGCTTCAGGGGGAGCCCAGCTTTCTTGCTTCTGTATTAGCAAAAGCCATTTTAACCCATTAAAGGCTTGCCTTTGTGTGGCTTAGATAGGGTGGTCTTCTAACCCTACAGTCTGTCTCAAAAAAAATCCAGACCCTGCATCAGAAATCTGCAAGGGTGGCTTCTTCCATGCAGGCATTCGAGCTACCAGTGTAAAAACTCTTTCTTGTTGCCCTGCCCCAGGCCTGCCCTCAGGCTGTGTGTCCTTGGTGCAGTCTGTAGGTGACTGCCAAGTGCTCGCTCACCTGGGCCCATGTTCTTTCAGGTGGTGTTGATCAACGCCATCAAAGACGTGGCCAAGGCCCTTTCTGACCTCATTGGAGCTACCAAGGGAGCTGCCAGCAAGCCGGCCGACGACCCCTCCATGTACCAGCTCAAGGGAGCTGCCAAGGTAGAGTGCGACTCCAGCTCGGGACGAGTGGACTCAGGAGCACCGGGGGGACATCCACCCAGAGTTAAGGGAGCAGGGACTGGACCCCAGACAGATGTGCTATTTTCTCTCTTTCTGTGCAGGTGATGGTGACCAATGTCACCTCCCTCCTCAAGACGGTAAAGGCGGTGGAAGATGAGGCCACTCGGGGCACCAGGGCACTGGAAGCCACGATTGAATACATAAAGCAGGAGCTCACGGTAGGGAGCCAGAGGCCGCCCCCTCAGGCACCAGCGTCCCACAGCTGACCCACTGCTGGCCCCTCTGGGCCTTTTTGCACAATGAGGTTTTACCCGGAACACCTGCACTAAAAGGCCCACTTACCTGCCTGCCAGTAGCTTTGTCTTATTGAGAGCTGTGTCGCTGAGTTTGGCTTGGATTCGTTTGTAATTGTAATCCAGAAATTAATCGGCTATCACTTTGAACTATTCAGGCTTAATTAATTCCACTAAAAGTATGACTCCAAAGAATTACAGAAGATTCCTGGCGAAAGGGAAAGTCAGTATGACTATTCCCATTTGCTACAATTTAGATCCTATGTAGTGTACAGCCTCTCTTGACCACGTTGCTACCGGCAGTGGCTCACGCTGCTGTCTGCGCATGTGGAATTTGAAGTCTGAGATTCACCACTGGAAAAGCATGGATGCTCTCAACTGAGATGCTTACTTCCCTTTGAGATCCAGACTCCTATTCAAGTCATCCATCTGAGAGAAATTGCCCTTATTCTTTTTCTGCCTTGTCCCAGCACTGTGGAGTGAGGACATCCAGTCGTTGCTGTGATATGGGTGTTAGCTTCTGCTCTTGTGAGCCCTACAAATAGAAATATGCTGAAAATTAGTGGTTTCAAACTGAACTTTCCTTTTAATAGGAGTAGGAGGTCCGATCACAGATCCAACTTTCTAGGGGGGAAGAAGGAAGGAGTCCCTGCCTTTGCTGCCAGCGTCCTGGGCCTTTAAAGGGCCACCTGTGAGGGCAACCTGAGGCCAGCACCAGAATCAGCAGTAGAGCACGTCCACTGGGCTTTGTGACACAGCCTTTGTTCTCTCATCATGTCTTTAGTAAAACTGGCCTTGGGTGATATGTGCTTAGTTCACACTTTAAAGAAGAAACTAGAAAAATACAGGAGCAAGTGAAAAACTGGTAAACCAGCCTGGGAGTTTCCTACCATAAGTCTGCACCTGAGTTCTGACGCTCATGGGCAAGCCTAATGGTGGCAATGGAAGAGATTTGAAATTCAGAGCTATCTGGGAAACGACAGAAAAGTCATATTCTAAGTATACCAGTATAATTTAAAATTCACCCAGATTTGGCCTCCACTTCACTGTTGCATTGTTGTAGGAAAATGGGGAATTAAAACAGACACTTACACCAACAATATAGAGGAAGGAACCTTTAATTGCCGGTGAGAACTCAGCTGCCTCAAGGCGTGAAATGCTGAGCTCTGGGGAATAGTTTTTTCCAAACTTTTTTAGACCTTTTTTTTTTCCTTCAATTCAATATCAGTTACTCGGGGCTACAGATGTTAGAAACAAGGGTATTGTTATTACTTACAGAATCTTTTTTTCTTTTTCTTTTCAAGGTTATTTTAGCTCAGTGTAAAGTTTGTTCTTTTCTTTGGAGGAGTTCTTCTGCAGCTGCCTGCTGCTTTCTCAGGATCACTAAGAAGTACAACATTTATTTCTCCTTCCTCTTTCCCCCTTTTGAGACCCCATCAATCAAGAATGGGGTCTCCTTCCTTATTGGTATCCACAGCTACTTGATAATATCGTTGAGCCACTTTGCCTTCTTTCTCTTTTATTATAATTGCAGAGACTATGCCTTTGAGAAATTGAACAAAGGTAGGTATAAGCCGGGCAAAAGCAAACATTCTCTAATTATAAAAAGAAAACCTATAATCATAGCTTTAAATCATCTACCGAATAAAGAATCTGGGTTAAATTCATTCCACACTTGTATAGGTCCACGAGCTATTTTAGTTATCCTTTTAGTTATATCTTCAATTACTTGTCCTTCATCATCAATCTGTAAGCAACTGTTCGTTAAACTGAAATTTCCACACACTCCTCCTTCCGCTGCTAGAAGGTAGTCTAGGGCCAATGAGTTTTGTTAAATAGCATTTCTCATTTGGGTTTATTTATGAGCTAGTAGAGTAAAGTCTTGCTGGTCTCATTTGTTATTATTTCTAAAACTGCTTGTAATTGGATAATCCAAGTTAACATATATTGGGGTTCTGTATCCCCATGACTCATTCTCAGCCCAGGTGGCTGGACCATAATATTGAATTATTCGCTGGGAGGCCATTCATTGTCACTCCAATGTCCTATTATCACATCATGCTTTTTTGTCTTTTCAGTTTAGAAGTATAAACTGGAAAACCTAAGTTTTCCAGCAGTTCTCCAGCTGCAGTAGGAAGAAGGAAGATTTGATGGTCCCTATTTTATAGCTCCTGTCTGTCAGGAAGCTTAATGTAGGCCGAGTGTCCACAGATCCAGCAGAGACTTGGCGGAGCTGCTCAGTTAATGCTGATCCCCGGACGGTCCCAAGCAGCTTTGAGCTTTGGGAATCTACTCAGGGTTTAGTCCAGTCCACCAGGAGCCAATACCTGATATTGGGTGTTATTAATGCAGTTTCCTTCAGACTTTCCTGCAACAGCTTTCAAGGGTGGAGCTGGAATTCAAGGTCCTGGGCTATTTAATCACAGCTACCCATTTGTAGGGGCAGTGATGTTTGGCACTGAGTGGCCTGCCATGGGGGTGCCAACTGGGTCTTCCCTTCTGCATCAGGGAAGCCCTTCCCTGCTGGGATATGGTAGCCTGGGGGTGAAGATAGGGCAGCCCCACCTAGGACAGGGTCCTCAGGCATGGGGACAGATGGATTTAGCACACAGGGCACCAACTATTCACATTAGACAAGACAGGTGGGCTTGATGCAGATACAGCTGACATGACCAACAGGTGGAACTTTAAAGTGAGATATTGATTTACCATGGTTAATTTATTTCAGCTTCTCTAAAGGGAGGGCAGGTTGTTAAATAATTCACGGTGTCACCATGGTGCCTTCGACCTGAACACCTCTGCACAATTATGCAGTTCTATTTGTAAGACAGGCTAAGAATAGAAGGAGCTGATGCTTCATTTCCCCCAGCCTCACACCCCTTAGAGAGAGAGAGGTGAGTCCAGAGTGAGATCCCGATCAGTCCTGCCCTGAAACTGGCCCTGGGACCGCAGAATTTCTGGAAACTGCCGAAGCACCAGCAGAGGCAGAAGAAGAGAACTAGGAGGCCCCCACACCCTTCCCCAGGGTGGGTAACGTATAAATATGAGGGGTTAGTTCCTGCAGGCCATCACTTTAGCGCCATAGAACCCTCACCGTATGGTTCCCGTGGATGCTGAGTGGAGGTGTGAGAGGCTCGTCCGTGCTAGAGACTTGAAAGCCAGAATGATATTACTGTGCTCAAATTAAATTTCTAATTTCCTGCCGTTTGACATTTTCCTCCAGTTGCTGGCTCGGTTTTCAGACGTTGAGCTATAGCCCAGTTGGAGAAGGGTAGATTATTTTTGTCGTTTCCTTTTTGATTTTTTTCATCTCTCTGTTGCTGACTTGTAGGTGTTCCAGTCAAAAGAGGTACCTGAAAAGACATCGTCACCTGAAGAATCGATAAGGATGACAAAAGGCATCACCATGGCAACAGCCAAAGCCGTGGCAGCTGGGAACTCGTGTAGACAGGAGGATGTGATTGCCACTGCCAATCTGAGCCGGAAAGCCGTGTCAGATATGTTGACGGCTTGCAAGGTAAAGGCCTGGGCATTTTTTGGATGGACAGTTCTCTGTCACGATTGAGGTGTCTGGTGTTGCCTGGAGAAGGGAGGGGCTGGACTGTGTAGAGTGGGCCAGTGTGATACCGTAGACCTGGTAATGAAAATTGCTGCTGAGGACAGCAGAGGCATCAGCCTGTGAGAGATGGTTCTCTAAGGCAGTTTTGTGGGGGAGGATGGAGTCGGCCCTGCTGCCCTAAGACTCTTCCTTGTTTTCAAGTTTTCCTAAATGAAGGCAGGAAGCCTTCTTACAGAGTACGTGGTTGTGGCCTCTCAGAAAGCAGTAAGCAGGAACTGTAGCACTTTGGTCCAGGTCCCCCCAGTGAAAACTCTGTTGCCTTTCTGCCCAGGCCCCCTCATTGTGCACTAGGAAGAGTGTCACCATCACTGGTAAGAAAGTAAGTTAGAGAAATAAAACAGGACTTGGGGCGATACTGTTTTGCTGCCCGTGCCAAGAATCTTGGAGAAACTCTTCTGCTCTTTGGGCAGATAACTGCAGCAGCTGCCCTGCACCTGTGCCAGGTGAGGGACCTGTGAACACCTGAACCCCACAACTTTACTTTCTTTTATCTGTTAAGAAAGTGACCCATCAGAGCCCCATGTGACACGACATCTCACTGAGCTCCCCCCAGACCACTCCCTTCTGCCCTGCCCCAGGGACTCTGGCTTCTACATGGGGATTGATTGATGCCCCCAGCCCTGGTGAGTGAGGGTGGGATACACCAGGGAAGTTAAAGACCAGCTTTTACAGCTTGGGGCCCGAGGGAACAGAGCCACACTTTGCAACGACAGGAGTTCTGCTGGGCTGTGGCTGCAACATCTGACGCTTATGGCTTCTTGTGGTTCCTCACAGGCGTGAGGGAGGGAACTGGGAAGGGAAGCACTGGAGGAAGGGCGCATGCGAGGGCCTGACCATGGGAGACAACACCACATTCAGGGGAGGGAGACGGTGGGCAGAGAGAGGGCGACTTCCCTGAAGGACAGTGGATGCTCAGTCAGGGAGGTCGGACTCCCTCCTAACGCCCAAGGATGTGCTAGTTTGGTGTGCTCAATGGAATCTGCCCATAAAAAATGATAACTTCCAAGGGGGTTACGATCTCCATCGGAGGGTAGTATTTACCTGGCAAGATGTGGCCCATATACTCACGCGGCACCTCATAGATTTGGAAAGGCCATCACATACCATCTTTTGGTCTCAGGTGACAAAGACAGCAGGAATTTTTCCAATTTTTGAGGTGATGAAATGAGTTCAGAGGGATGAAGGGGCCCGACCAAGGTCACACTCCGTTTACTATCAGAACTAGAAAGAAAACCAGCTCTTCTGATTCCACAGCTGGTCTGCCTGGGCCTCCCAGCCCTGATGCTTAATGCCACTGTGGCTGATGAGTGACAGACGCTTTTGTCACCATGTTACAGACATGGAAAGGGGAAATTGAACAGAAGAAAGATGATGATTAAATGGAATCCAGCTCAGATTTTTAAGTCTCTTTTGATGGGCCCCTATTTTCAGGGGAAGAGTCAGAGTAGAGATGGGTAGGTGCTGTTCGCCCATCCTTGGCTGATCTGTTCTCGTGCCCTGTGACCATCTTGGCTTTGCAGGACAAATATAGCAGCCAGATAACCACAAGAAGCCTGTGTGTCGGCTCCATGCACCACAACAGACTTGAGGGCAGGGCCTTTGGCTATGAGCCCTGAGATTTTTGGTAGAATGGGCTTATCTAGCGAACTTACTGATATTTCTTTGGGTCTCCTGTATTCACCCCTTTGCCAAAGGAAATGAGGCACCCAGCCAGAAAGGGTGTGCATGCAATCAGGCGTGTACAGAAAACCAGGGGTATGGGAGGTGGGTCAAGAAGGAAGCCTTACATGCCAAGAAGGGCTGAGTTTCACTGTTTGAGCATCGCCTTTGGACTGAGCAGGGTAGCTGGGGCGAATGTGGAGGAACAGGACTACACACTGGCTATCTTACCAGAACAAGTGGATTATGCTAAACCCTTACAAAGGAAGAAAGATTTACATAAACCCTAAGTTGATCCTCATGTGTATTTCTTTCTGGATTTACTTTCATGTGCGTCTGTTTATGCTAGATACAATTTTATATCTACTATGATATTCTGTGTGAATCATTAGCACTGACTTTTTTTTTTTTTTTTGGAGACAGAGTCTCACTCTGTTGCCCTGGGTTAGGGTACCATGGCATCAGCATAGTTCACAGCAAGCTCAAAGTCTTGGGCTTAAGAGAGCCTCCTGCCTCAGCATCTTGAGTAACTGGGACTACAGGCACCCACCACAACGCCCAGCTAGTTTTTCTTTTTTTAGTAGAGACAGGATCTCATTCTTGCTCAGGCTGGTCTTGAACTCCTGAGCTCAACCAGTCCACTTACCTTGACCTCCCAGAGTGCTAAGATTATAGGCATGAGCCACCTTGCCCGACCTTACACTGACTTTTTAATATTGGGAATATTATCTTTCCTCTATTATCAGATATTTAGGTTGTCTGCATTTTTTTAAATCACAAACTTTACTGCAATAAACATCTTTGGATATATCTGGGATTTTTTTTATCCTGTGCTGTGGCTATTTCCTTAGGCCCCCAGGAGAAGAATTAGTGGGTCTAGTGAATGATATTAGGCCAGATTTCCCTCCTAGAGAGTTCTACCAAATTACAGAGCTGCCAGCAGTGGACAAGAACACCTCAACTTCACCCTTCCCACAATCCCACATGAGGGTCTGGCATAGAACCTACTAGAAGTGCCATTGACTGTGTCCACCGCAATCGTGTCTGAACAGGCAGACGTGAGGCTCAGTGATCATAGTTGGAGGCACAGGGGCACAAGTGTGAGTGAAAAGTGATAGTGGTTAGTAGTGTGGCTCTCAGTTCCTGCCTCTGAGCCAGTTAGTCCTCAGAGGAGTAAAAGTGGGCCTTCAAAATGCAGATTAGCCCCACTCCTTCCTGGGGTGGGGCAGCTGGGGGGGCGGAGGAGCCTGCAGACACCCACTGGCACCTTGCACTCCTAGGGAGGAGGTGAGTGGAAGAGCATGGAGGCTGGTCGGTATCCCCCTTAGGATAAAGCCTTGACTTTCCATCCTAAGGTGTGATTTATATTTGTCCTGGCAAGTGATTTCTGTGTGGTTTTCTACATTGTGTGCTCCCATAAACTCCTAAGTTCTTTTCAGATGAAGCTATAGGAGGAAGAATGAGTAGGGTTGCCAGTTTTAGCAAATAAAAAATAGGATATCCCCTACTTTTGCTAAAACTTTTTTCATTATTGTCGAGTAGCACCTGTGGCTCAGTGAGTAGGGGACTGGCCCCATACACCAAGGGTGGTGGGTTCTAACCCGGCCCCGGCCAATCTGCAACAACAAAAAAAATAGCCAGGCATTGTGGCGGGTTACCTGTAGTCCCAGCTACTCAGGAGGCTGAGACAAGAGAATCACCTAAGCCCAAGAGTTGGAGGTTGCTGTGAGCTGTGACGTGACAGCACTCTACGGACGGCGATAAAGTGAGACTCGTCTCAAAAATAAAACTTTTTTCATTGTTTATCCAAAATTTAAATTTAACCGGGTGTGTTTTATCTGGCAGCCCAGTGAATGGGTGTGCCATCAGAAACGATGTGTCAGGAATGACTCCGGTGGGCAGGTGAGAAGAAAAGCTCACAATGCCGTGTCAACCGCGTGCCTTGGTTTGCTTATCTCGTCTGTTGTGTGATGTGAAATGGGCGATGGTGCCTCTGAGAGTCCAGGCAGCTCACTCTCTGGAGGTTCCCAGGAGTCCGAGGCCCTTAGCCTGTGAACAGAGAGGGGTCTCCAGGACTCCTGATGTTGCTGAAAAGAGGCCTGACTGACCCTGGGTCAGTACGTCTCCTGCTGTGAGTCCTAATCACAAATCATTCCTGGACTTTTTAGTGCATGTGGAATTTTTTGCATTTCAAAAAAATGGTGGGAAAGGGGCAACCAGGGACCACATTCATCCGGCCCCAGGGCACCCACCAAGTAAACATACACACACATGCAGTGTCAGAAGGTACTGTGGGCAGGTGGGGGAGGGCTGGAGAGCAAGGGGGAGACACCTCTTCTATCCAGGAAGGCAGGGTAGGTTTTCAAGAGGTCACTGGGGGCTAAAGTCTCCTGTCTGCGTCCAGGGCTGCCCAGCACTGCTGGGTGGGTAACTTGTCAGCTGGCTCTTCCTGTTTCAAGATGTCGACATTCTTTTCCGTCTCCAGCAAGCATCCTTCCACCCTGATGTCAGTGACGAGGTGCGAACCAGAGCCTTGCGGTTTGGGACGGAGTGCACCCTCGGCTACCTGGACCTTCTGGAGCACGTCTTGGTGGTGAGGAGGCGCGTGGTGGGGCAGGGCGGGCCGGGGAGTAGCCTGTGTCACTCTCACTGCCCTGACTGATGTTGACGCAGACTTCGTCAGGAAAACCCCTCTTAGAGCACTGTCCAGGCGCCGCTTGTGAGGCTGGGACTGGCCTGAGCTGAAGGGCCTCCCACAATGCCCAAAGTGCAGTCTGGGGGAGGTTGCAGTTAGAATCCAGGAAAGCCTGGTTTTCTCTTGCACCAAAAAGGCAAGACTAGCGCGTGAGAGGAGGAGGAACAGGCAGAGTGGGGCAAAGAGGCTGTGTGGCCAGCACTGCCCTGAGAGGTGTCAGGAGGTCTTGTTATGAAAACCCCAGCTCATCCCTGGAGGCCATGGAAGGCTTCTGACAGAGCCACACCAGCCTCCCTGACCAGTGAGGTGCTACAAGTGACCAGCGAACCTCTCACAACTTCCTTTCGTCCTTAAATTAATGGCTTGGGCTACACTGAGAATGACTCCCCCAGGCTGGCGTGCAGGGCTGGGGAAGGAAGCAGAAATGGAGGACACTGGGCAGTGATGTGGTGGTGATGGCTGGTGGCCTGCCCACGTGGGAGCCTCAGGTTTGTCAAACTCCTCGTTCCTAGGGTGGCTTTGCTCCCTACAGACCCTAGGGACCAAGCCACAGAGATCCAAGAAGTATGTACTGCACGCCTCTGTCTCTCTCGAGCCTTAGAGCCACGTTTGACGCAGGCCCCGATCTCAGGGCCGCCTCCAGAGGAGAGTTAATGGTATCTCTCCCCCATCAAAGCTAAACAGAGATCTGGAAGGAGGCTGTCAAGCCTCACATTTGCTGGGCATTCTGAAATTTTCTTGTTTTGTCCTTGTGCAGCCATGTGAGGCTAGCAGGCTAGAAGAATAACCCAAGACCCAAGGACGTTTGTCCCTTGGTTGAGTTCACCTGGCTACTCAGCGGTAGACCTGGAACTAAATCATAGTCCTGATGTTTCCAGTTCTATGTTCATTCTAGAATTTCACTACCCTCTTATCAAAAATAAATTCTTTTCTGACCTTAAACACTTTAGATCAGTGAAAAGATCATATTTTTCTTCCTCATCTAGGTAACTGTGGTCGATGCTGAGTGTATCTTTTGGCAGAGTCGCCCCTCTGGGATCACTAACAGCAGGCTCCTTGTGAATGGAGATCCGTGTGTCATACCTGGGCTGGCCAGGGGCCAGCTGTGAGCCTCTGTGGCCGCACTGGCTAGACTGATTGGCTGGTGTCCAGTCTGAGAGCATGCCTAGCAGGAATTCAGGTTAAGAAGAATAAAATCAGCAGGGTGTCATTTTCTTTATGGAGCAGTGTATTTAGAGTCACATGGGACTTTATTGTAACTGAAAATCGGCCAGTATAATGGAAACAGTAGGTTTAGAAGCTTTCAGTTCAAATCCTGGTTCTGTCACATACATAGCTACATGACCACTGTCTTACCTGGGCTTTAGTTTCCTCAGAGGTCAGTGAAGTGGTTTATTAAGGATGAAATGAGCATGTCTGGAAACCCAGTGCTACGTGAGCAATTTGACACATGCTGGGTCCTTCATTGAAATCAGCTGCCTGGAAGGTGCCGTGTCTGGCTTGAGGCCGGTCCAGGGCTTACAGCATCACTGCCCTCTCTGCTTCCTAAGTGGGAGCTTCATACCCCTCATACCCAGTTTCTCCATTTTTCTCTCTCACGCTTTTGTTTTTGTCTTGTTTATTTTGGTGGCGGTGAGGAGATCCAGAGATAGCGTTATTTTAGTTCCCTCACTTTTCCCCAGTTCAGTTTCTTGGTTGAACCGTATCTTCTCAGCACCTGTGTCTGTATCTGCACAGCACTGGATGACTCACGTGGCACCCGTGGGGCCAGGCCCTGCACACTTGAGCCACAGGTTGGTGACACACCTTTGCTCTTGGTGAGTCATTTAACAAGAGTGCCGCTGTGCGGGTACCCACCTCCAGCTTCATCCCTGGCATATCCACAAGCCTGGGTGGAAAATAGGGCAGGTAGCCCCAGTAGATGGCCAGTGGCATGAAGGCTCTCCATTCAACCTCCAGCAGAAAGACGGCTTATTCTGCATAAAGGAGGGCAGGAGCCAGGACGTGTCTTAAGGAGAAGTCTCTCTCATGGGAAAAGGAAACTGGAACCCTGGCAGGGGCCCCACACCCAACCTCATGCCAACTTTAAACCCTGTCCCAGTATCTAAGAGCAAGTTGTTGTATCCGCCAAAGTGCTTCCTCTCTCTTCCTCACCTCTCCTCCCCATACCCACCTTGATTTTATGAGCAAAATAAGACAAGGCATTCTTGTACGTGTGGAGGGCCACATTCCAAGAGGGGTGGGCTGAAAGGTGGCCCAGAGGGGGCCATTGTCTTTGCAAATACTACAGGAGGTCTCGGGACAGTCCCAGGCCACACGTTCAGAGACCTCTGCGTAACAGCCCCTTGATTGCTATGTCACGCATCAAATCTGATGTCAGCAGCAGCTTTTGCCATAGCAGGAAGAAGTCCACTTGCCATAGGGGGACTGGGCATCCCATGAAATTTAGGAGGTTTCATCTGGGAAGTGTTCATGGTGGCTGAAGGTTAAAAGGAAGGAGAGTGACCATGACACTTGTTCCCAGGGCCTGGGCAAGGACAGGTTGTGCTTGATGGCCAGACTTGCCCCTCCTGTCACTATTCATATTTTAGTGGATTGGTTTTCTGTTATGGAGTTGTCCTTATGTTTAATACTATACAAACAGGACTCTTAGGTGTTGCAAACTTGAGTGGTTAATGTTTTTGTTAAAATCCAGCTGCTTCAACTTTCTATACAGTTACTGTCACTATAGTCCATCGTTATGATAGAAATATATAAATGTCCTATTTCTTCAAAGCTGTTTAAAGGTTTATGGTAGCTGGTATTAAAATGAAATCATTAATAGAAAAGCTAAATGACAGTAACAATAAAAGTACTTTTATAAAGTAAAGCAAATTCATTTTATCTTTTTCATTATGGTTTCTTTCCCCTTAAGAGTGACAAATGCCAGTGACTCTGTCTTCCAAGGATGTGAATGAAATAGCATCGTATATTTATTTGTTCATGTATTATTTTTGTTCTCAGATAGACACACCCTTTGAAGGGTATTTTCTTTTTTTTTCAAACGGTCACATACTATATGTTTCTATTTACATAGCAAATGACAAAATTATAGAAATGGAGAACAAATCAGTGGCATCAGGGATAAAGGGTGGGGCAGGAGGACAAACATACGGGACCTTGTGATGGTTCCTTGTGAAGAGCATTTTCTAATAAAGAATATATGGGCTAAATGCAGAATATAAAGGTCTTAACACAGTAACTAAGAAAATGCCATGAAGGTTATGTTAACCAGGTTGATGAAAATATTTCAGATTATATATGGAACCAGCACATTGTACCCCATGATTGCATTAATGTACATAGCTATGATTTAATTAAAAAATGTATAGGAGGAAAACAATCCTCTGTTTCTAGGGAATTATCATTAACAAATGAAGGAAATATACAAGTTCCTGACTGAAAATTGTACAATCCTTTGACAGTATCCTGTCCCCTAAGTTGTGGTGGTATTTGCTGATGTCTTATGTCTGCTGCTAAAAATAAGTTCACATTTCACATCATTAGCCCTAACTCAGTGGTTCCCAACCTGTGGGTCGCAACCCCCAGACTGTATTAAAGGGCATTAGGAAGGTTGAGAACCGCCGCCCTAACTCCTCTAAAGCAGACCTTACAGAAGTCTGGGTTAAAATAACACTAAGAGCAAGGAAGACTGTTCGACTCTGAGAGGCTGGAGAGTCACGAGACAGCCCCGTAGCTGTGTGGAGACCCAGGGAGAAATGGGGACGATTAGAATAGTCAAACACGGGAAGCAGTGTTCATTTTCAGAAGGAATTCTAACAGAAAATAACAGCTACATTGCTAATCTAGAGAAGAGATCAGAATTTTGTTGACATTCTCTTAGGGCAGAAGAAAAAAATACGGTTGACTCTTGAACAACTCAGGGGTTATGGCTGCTGACCCCTGCATACAGTCAAAAATTTGAATGGGACTTTCAACAACCCCCCCAAACTTGACTACTTTTTTAGCCTGCTATTATTCCGAAGACTTACTGATAACAAAAGGTCAGTTAACACATATTGTGCATATTATATGTATTATATACTATATTCCTTAAATAAAGTAAGCTGGAGGCTCGGTGCCTATGGCTGTAGCAGCTAAGGCGCCAGCCACGTACACCTGAGCTGGCGGGTTCAAATCCGGCCCAGGCCCGCCAAACAACAATGACAGCTGCAACCAAAAAATGGCCGGGCGTTGTGGCGGGTGCCTGTGGTCCCAGCTACTTGGGAGGCGGAGGCAGGAGACTCTCTTAAGCCCAGGAATTGGAGGTTGCTGTGAGCTGTGATGCCACGGCACTCTACTCAGGGTGACAGCTTGAGGCTCTGTCTCAAAAATAAATAAAGTAAGTAAGCTGGAGAAGAGAAAATATTTTTAAGAAAATCAGAAGGAAGAAAAAATACATATTTACTCTTCATGAAGTGGAAGTGGATCATCATAAAGGTCTTCACTGTCTTCTTGTTGAGTAGGCTCAGGAAGGAGGATAGGTTGGTCTTGCTGTCTCTGGTGAGGTAGGGGTAGAAGAAAATCCATGTATAAATGGGCCCACACACTTCAAATATACTAAGACCATCTGATTGTAGATGATAGATTCCAAAAAGCAGTAAAATAACTAGAGATGTTAACACACATGTACACCTTGTCCCTCACCTCTGGCCTGTCAGATGACCATGGTGTCTCTGCTCTTCCTAAAAAAATCAACCCAAACCAGAACTATAACGGGAGATCTTAGGATAGTCTTCTTGGAGTGCTTGAAAAATTGTTCCTCTGTTATTCATAGCTCAAAGAGAATTTAGAGATTCCTAAAAGCTAAAGATAGGCCAGATAATTTTCCATATTTTGCAAAAGGAGAAAAAGAAATTTCTAGAAATTAAGATTTAGAGAAAGTATCTAGAAATCTACAGAAATAAGTTGAGGCCGCTTTCAGGTGGCAAAGGAAGGCTCAGAATCCTCTTTACTGGGCTTTTCTTAAATTTAGGTATATGAAAATGTCAGTGAGCCTTAAAGCCTTATTCTGTTAAAATACTGTAAGCCAAGGATTCATAGCCTTTCTTGGCTTACTTATATATTTTAGTTTTATTTAAAAAGCTTAACAATACAGGAAACAGTATCAACATACATGTGCTTCCATGTACAATCAACTAATTTTGTTAATTGACAGTTTGTCCTATTCGCTTCAGATGCTTATATTTTAAAGAAACATAACGATAATAATTTTGTATCAATTCCCAGTCCCACTCATTTTTCCTCTATGTATACACAGATGACCATCATGATTTTAACATTTTTTACCTTTTGGGGATCATGGGTGCCTTTAAGTTGAAAGCCCTATGCCATTTCCTGTCTTCCCCTACCCTCTTCAAAGAAACATCAACACACAAAATGTTCCTTAGACTCTTAAGAGGACTTTCAGATCCAAAGCTCAGTTGGAACCTTTGGTATTTAGAGACCCCTGTCTGGGGAAGCATTTTCTTTGGATAATCTATTATAGTTAGCTCTCAACATGCATGCAATCTAATTTGGACAGAGCCTTCTCCCTGCTGCCCTGAGAGCTCCCGTCTGAGTGATGTTGGCCTCCTGCATTTGCTGTTTACTGGTTCAGCATAGAGGATTTATATCACAAGACAAGAAGCAGCTATTTTGCCTTTGCAGCAACCACAGCTCAATATTTCTACAGAACCACAGTATGAGGTCTTTGACAGGGTTAAAATTACCCTCGCTTCCACTGGCAGAGCTTTAATTTGGATCTGTCTGTTGCCTGCTATTAGAAATCACGTTGACTTAATGGCAGAATAAAAATAGAACTTCTATCCTCTTGGCTTATCTACAGCTAGGGTTCTTAACATACAGCTTTTGCCTGCCTGAGAGGGCCACAGCGTACACAGAAGTGGTACTTTCTTTTTCTACATCAAGGGCTCTTCTTTTTAGAGGCAAAGTCTTTAATCATTCTGTTTTGATGACTTAAGTAATTCTCCCTACCACACCTGTCACTTTTTTGTCAGTGTTATTGAAGCATAACTATTATACATTGTTAAACAACGCATTTAATGCATAGAATTTGTGTACTGATGTATGCATTCATCTGTAAAAGCATCACCACAGAAATAATGAATGTATCTATCACTCCTTAAAATTCCCAAGCAACTGGTGATCTGCTGTTTATTATTATAGATTTGTTTGCACTTTCTAGACTTTTCTGCAAGTGGAATTATATCGTCCACTCCTTTTTGTCTACTTTCTCTCAGCATTGGTATTTTTTTTTGCTTTCTTGTTGTGCCTATCAATTTGTCCTTTTTACCGCTGAGTAGTATTCCATTGTATGAATTTGCCAGAATGTGTTTTTCCCCTTCACCTGTTGATAGACACTTATGTTATTTCTTGATTTTCATTATTAAAAATAAAGCTTCAAAGAACATACATGTATGTGCAAGTCTTTGTGGCAAAATGTGTTCATTTCTCTTGGGCAAATGCCCAGAAGCAGAATCTTTCTGTTATAGGGTAGATATATATTTATCACCAAACTGTTTTCCAAAGGGGGTGTATTATTATCTTTTGTTTCCAACAACAATTGGAACACTTTTTAATGTTAGCCTTTTAGTATATAGTGATATTTCATTGTGATTTTAATTTTTGTTGTTGGGGGGGGTCGTTGGATTTTTTTGTGTGGGTTTTTTTTTGAGACAGAGTCTTAACTCTGTCACTGTGGGTGGAGTGCCATGGCATCATTGTAGCTAACAGCAACCTCAAACTCTTAGGCTGAAGGAATCCTCTTGCCTCAGCCTCCCTAGTAGCTGGGACTACAGACAACCACCACTATACCAGCTAGTTTTCCTATTTTTAGTAGAAAAGGGGTAACAGTCTTGCTCAGGCTGATCTCAGCCCCCGAGCTCAAGCAATGCATCTGCATCAGCCTCCCAGACTGCTAGGATTACAGGCATGAGCCACACCACCCCCCTGCCTTAATTTCTGTTGTTGGGTATCTTTTTTTTTTTTTTTTTAATGTACCTGTTTGCCTTCTGTATAGCCACTTCGATGAACTATCTTTCTAGATCTTTTGCCTATTTTTTACTGAGTGCTTTCTCTTATTGAGCTTTTAAAATTCTTTATATTTTTTAGATACAAGTTCTTTGTCAGACTTTGTTCTGCAAATAGTTTCTCCCAGGGTGTGGCTTGCCTTTTCTTTCTCATAACAATGTCTTGCAAGGGCAAGGGGAGCAAATGTATGTTATTAAAAAAAAAAAAAAGCTGGCATGGTCACTCCTGCCTGTAATTCTAGCTCTTTGGGAGGCCAATGCAGAAGGATTGCTTGAGGCCAAGAGTTTGAAACCATCCTGAGCAACATGGTGAGACCCTGTCTCTACAAAAAATAGAAATAAAAAAATCAGCTGGGCATGGTGCAAAAGCAAACCTATGTTTCCAGCTGCTCAGGAGGCTAAGGTGGTAGGATCACTTAAGCCCAGGAGTTTGAGGTTGCAGTGAACTATGATGACACTACTGCACTTTAACCTAGGTAACAGGACAAGCTCTGAGAAGGCAAGGGGAAGGAAAGAGCAGTACTACAAAGCTTTGAGGGGAAAAAAAATGTGTAGGTAGAACTTGGATAAAAGGTCTTTCTCACCTTTTCTCCTTCATGAAAGGGATCCACTTCCAAGCCTTTGGAAGGGCTATAAACTTTCTCTTTGTTCTTCCTAAATAAAATCTTTGTTCCCCTGGGGGAAAAACACTTGCATAAATACTAGTATTCAGTATTTTACTTAAGTAAAACCAAAATACATCTTTTATACCTCAGGTATTAAGCACTAAGGTATTAGGATGAACTGATATGAAACATTTAGGGTGAAATGAATATTTCTGTTTGCAAAGGTCATCCCAGCTTCTCTTCGTCTCTCATCTGAATGCTGTGTTGATTATCCTCTCAACACCTTTGCTGAGATATAATTTACATATAACAAAATTTATTCATTTAAAGTTTATAGTGTATTGGTATTTAGTATAACCAGAGTTGTGCAACTATCACATCTGATTTTAATACATATTCTTCACCCCAGAAAGGAAGCTTGTGTCCATTAGCAGCCACACCTTATTCTCCCCACCCCCAACCCCAGCCCTAGGCACTGTCTACTTTACACATTTGTCTATTCTGGTCTTTTCATATAAATGGAATCATATAATATGTGGTCTTTCATTACTGGGGTTTATACTTAGCATAATGGTTTTTAAATCCATTCATATTGTAGCACGTGTTAGTTCATTCATTTTGGGGGGTGAATTCCATTTTATGGTTAACAGTGTCTTGAAAATTAAAAGCTTTTAATTTTGGTGAAGTCCAATTTATTGACTTTTTTTTATAGGTGTACTTTTGGTCATCAATTTAAGAATCTTTATTAAATCCAAGATCACTAGGATTGTTTCCCTGTATTCTTTATAAAAGTTTTAATTCTTCTATTTAGGTTTATAATCCATTTCTAGTTAATTTACATGATGTGGTACAGGGAAAGGGGTGAAGGATCACTTTCTTACATACAGCTATTCAGTTGTTCCAGCACCATTTGTAGAAAAATTATCCTGTCTGCATTGAATTGAAGATGCCTTAGCTCTGTTGTTGAAAATCACATGACAGTATGTGCGAATCTAGTTCTGGAATCCCTTTTGTGCTCCACTGATCTGTGTCTCTATAAGTTATTAGTCTTGATTATTTGTTGCCTCAATTACTACATCTTTATAAGTGTTGAAATCAGGTAGCTTAAGACTTCTAACTTTTGTTGTTTTTCAAAATGCTTTTGGTCTTTCTAGATCCTTTGTATTTCATACGCATTTTAGGATAATCTTATCATCTTTTATTTTTCACAAAAACCTGGGAGTTTGCTTGTGATTGTGTTGAACTTTTTACAGATCAAAAAGGAGAGAATTAACATCTTAACAATATTGAGTCTTCTGATGCACAAACATAGTATATCTCTCCTTTATTTCTTTTAAAGGTCTTTAATATTCTTGAACAATGTAGTTTGTAGTGTTCCGGTCTTACATATCTGTTGTTGATTTTAACCCTGGGTATTTAATAATTTTTAATGCTATTATAAATGTTATGACTTTTTAAAATTTCAATTCCCAGTTTTCATCACTAGTATATGGAAATGTAATGTCCTTGATGTATATATATTGACCTTAAATCCATGACTTGCTAAACTTACTAATTAGTTCTAGAAGTTTTTTTAATAAATTCCTTAGGATTTTCTATCTAGAGATGTCCAACCTGCCATTGGGCCACATACAGATTTTGTGAGGCCTTTTTTTCTTATCTGTGGTGTTAAGTATTATAAAAAATACGTGCCATGGACTTTTTTTTTTTTTTTTTGCTAATCAGTGTTTGTTAGTGTTTGTGTATTTACTGTGTGGCTCAAGCCAAATCTTATTCTCCCAAAGTGTGGCAGAGGAAAAAGAGATTGGACGCCCCTGAGGATAATCATGCCATCTATAAACTGTTCCCTTTTTCTCTGTGTGTCATTTATTTTCTTGTCTTATGGCACTGGCTAAGAATTTGAGTATAATGTTGATGGAAGTTGTAGAATAAGCATCCTTACCTAATCATTTGGTCTTTTGCCATTAAATGTGAGTGTCCTCACCATACCTTTAACACTTTATTTATTCATGTTGTGCTGTAGAGAAACTACTTAAGAATGCCCATGGACTGCTTAGCTGTTCAGACCCTGAGCCATAATTATTGACAGCCTGGTGGCCTTACAGCATATATTATTTTGCACAAATCGGGTTTAAGCCTTTTTACAATTAAGTGGTGGCAGATGCCATCATCTGAGTTTGGAGTAGTGTTTCACAACTATGGCTGCATATGAGAATCACCTGAGAACTTCAAAAGATACTGATGCTTGGGCCATACACCAGAACTCATTCATCAGCAGCCCTTTATATGTATTAATTTATGTGATCTCACCGCAACTGTGTAAGGAAAGGACTATTGTTATGCTCATTTAATAATTAAGGAAACTGAGGCTTAAGGAAAGGATAGGTACTCACACACAAATACATTGGCATTGACCCTAGAACCTGCACATGCTAAATGGCCAGGCTGTATCAGAAAGTTAAAAGGATTCGCCACCCCCCTACCCCTCACCTCTGCATGGTTCTAGTGTTCTTTTGAAACTGGTCTAAGAAGCTGTAGGATTTGTCCTGATACTGTGTTGGTCTGTTTTTCACTCATTCATTCTTTCGTTAATTTGTTCACCCATTCATAGGTCTGTAATGAGGTTTTGTTAATTAATTACTTTTTATTGAGAAATAGTCTCACTCTGTCAGTAGGCTGAGGTACAGTGGCCTCATTATAGCTCACTGCAATCTCAAACTCCTGGGCTCAAGCGATCCTCTTGCCTCAGTCTCCCAAGTAACTGGGACTATTCGCAGCGGTTCTCACCTGTGGGTCACAATCCCTTTGGGAATCGAACGACCCTTTCACAGGGCTCACCTAAATACATCCCGCATATCAGATATTTATATTACACTTCATAACAGTAGCAAAATTACAGTTATGAAGTAGCAATGAAAATAATTTTATGGTTGGGGGTCACCACAACAGGAGGAACTATATTAAAGGGTGTCAGTATTAGGAAGGTTGAGAACCACTGGACTATAGGCTCCTACCACCACTCCTGGCTAACTTTTCTATTTCTAGTAGAGACGGGGTCTCTTACTTGGGCTGCTCTAACTCCTGGCCTCAAGGGATCCTCCTACCTTGGCCTCCCAAAGTGCTACGATTGTAAGAATGAGCCACTGTGCCTGACCTGTACTGAGTTCTTAATATCTGCAGAGTGATATGTTTATATACAGGTCATAGAGTGAAAGAATGAGAATAGCAGAGCAGCCAGAATCATGGAACAATAGCCAACACAGAAGTACAGTTTTTAAAGATTACAGGAGAAGAAAGGATGAGGATCGAGGCATGTAAAGTAATGCTCAGAACTTACTGACTAATCAGTTCAGGGTATGGCATAATGTCATCTGTATACTAGTTGTGTCTAGGACTACTCACTGTGTAACTCACTAACTCCTCCAGTCTGATTTTTTACTCAATGTTTGTTTATGTACTGTGTGGCCCAAGTACATAGCCATGGTACAGAGGGTTAGGCCTGGAGTCTTTTCTAAACTCTTAAGAAAGAGGAATTTCTGGCCAGGTGAAAAAAAGCTGTGGGATACCAAGAAGGAAATTAACATTTAATGAAATCCTGCCGTGTTCCAAGCATCATGCAAGATACTTCCCATATGCTATTTCATTTGATCTCTATGCCCGCCCTGAGGACTAGGCATTATCCATTGCCTTTCATAGACGAGAAAATAGGTTCACAGACCAGCAACAGGTAAAGCTGGGATTGAGCACAGATTTGTCCGTTTTCAAAGCTAATGCCTTGTCCCCTGTTCAGAAGCTCCGAGATTGTGCAGGGACAGATAGCATGTATGTTTTTCTCTTGACTTAACATTTCTAAATCTAATGATTACCATTGTGAAACATGGGGAAGAGATGGAAAAAAAAAGTTTTGGAAAAGGAATTTCAAAAGTAGAAAAGAAGGCCAGGCATGGTGGCTCATGCCTATAATCTTAGCACTCTGGGAGGCCGAGGCAGAAGGATCCCTTGAGCTCAAGAGTTTGAGCCTGAGCAAGAGCAAGATCCTGTCTATACTAAAAATAGAAAAACTAGCCAGGTGCAGTGGTGGGCGCCTGTAGTCCAGGTGCTTGGGAGGCTGAGGCAATAGGATCGCTTGAGTCCAAGACTTTGAAGTTGCTGTGAGCTATGATGATGTCATAGCACTCTACCCAGGGCAACAGGGTGAGACTCTATCTCAACAACAACAAAAAAATGAATAGCCAACACCAAAAAAAATTAGAAAGGAAAAGGATGGTGTACATCAGAATTGAAACCCGTGGTGGAAGATGGTGAGGAGCTCTCATCCTATTTTCTTAGCTCCATTCTTGGATGAATTTAAGATGAAATCAGCTGAGCATGTCCTTTAGTTGGATTGATGTTTGGCATTTCATAAATTCATGGCTTTTTTAAATTCATAAAAAAGCAAGAAACAATTTTAAAAACCTTTGAACTAGTTTAAAAAGAAGGTAAATCCTCAGGAAACGCCCCTCCTCATAGGAGAAATTAAGGTCAAAACTGTTGAAATGTTTTTTTTTGTTTGTTTGTTTTTGTTTTGTCCAGAAACGACCTTCCTGATCAGTTAGCTGCTGCTCACTTGGGGATCTTGTCTCCAAGTCCTGAGGGGTGCGTGTGTTTTCTCTCACGCCCTGGCTGGCTCAGAGCGTGGCCCTTATTGTCCACTCAGAACGTTCTTGCACTTTTGGGGTAGTTTTCATGTGCTGGATGTATTTGTTTTATGTATAAATAAAGGACACAGGAAGGTCCCAATGAAGGGTTCACCTCCTTTATGGTCTGTGGGAGCTGCATCAGAAGGGACCTTGGAGGTGCGCCTGGTTCCCAACTTGTCATTTCTCACGTGCAATGAAACTGAAACCCAGTGAGTCTTATGTGTTTTTCTCCAAGATTCCGAAATCACTTTGGACAGAGATGCACCCCCCAACAAGGCTGAATGACTCCGCGTGTCCCAGGAAGGATGTGCTTCCTGTCACAACTGTTCCACCTTCTTACGTGTATGACTTGTTCTTCACCCGTAGGTTCTTCAGAAACCAACCCCGGAACTCAAGCATCAGCTGGCTGCTTTCTCCAAGCGAGTCGCTGGTGCAGTGACGGAGCTCATCCAGGCAGCAGAGGCCATGAAGGGTAGGTCAGATTCTGTCCTGTCCTCACGTCTTCCCATGTGGCACCCCTCTGAAGCTGGGCTAGTGTTGAACGGAGCAGAGGAAAAGCGTGGCCCATGCAGGACCTTTGCTGGCAAATGCAGCCAGACAGAAGAATACAGGGAGGTACTTTCCTAAAGCAAACAGGTATGGGGTTAGATTTTAGAAGTCCTATCCTCCCTGCAGCCAGGCTTTTCTCCAGTCTTCGTATTAAGTACTTGTACTTACATGGTATAATCCATCTAGAACTACTCACTTCCCCCATGTGTTTTCATTTATCAGGGATACTTGTTCCCATTCAGAGAATACTTTATGAAAGTAGATATGATTTAGAAAACAGTGCTATCTGAGGATGATGTTTGCACGTCCCTTCATGCTTTCATAGAAGCAGTCAGCTCATCAGGGAAAGCTTTCTCACAGATTCCTTTTCCTTTTGAGTGTCCATTCCTCCAGTGTTCTGGAAGAGAATGGCAAATCTCTGTGTGGTCTAGAGAGTCCTGAGGACACGCATATTCCTGAGCTTTAAGTTCAGAGTCAGAGTAAGGCTGAAGCCTCGGTCTATCAGAACTTCATTTTGAAGGTGCTGCTGCTGCTGCCATAGTAGGACTGTATCCACTACTGACTTAGAGAGCAAGAATTAGCTCCCCCAAACCCCTGCGTCCAGGGGACCTTTTGAGAGCTAGAGAGAAGGTCTCTTAGGACAGGGCAGACAGTCGGCACATGGGGGCCCCAAATGCAGATCCCACATATTGTTTGCTATTAAGGATTAAGCCTGTGCTCTGAGGTCCACAGCTACCGACAGTGATCTTCTTTTGGACCAATTTCAGGAACGGAGTGGGTGGATCCAGAAGACCCAACTGTCATTGCAGAAACGGAATTACTGGGGGCTGCGGCATCCATTGAGGCTGCTGCTAAGAAGTTAGAGCAGCTGAAGCCAAGAGCAAAACCAAAAGTGAGTGTTCATCTGTGGCTGATTGTCTGACATCAGTAGGTTTCGCAGCAGGTGGCTGTGAATGGAGCTGGGTGTTCTGCAGGGAGCCTGTCTCCCTCCCCAGGGTGCCTAGTGCACAGCCAACCTGTTTACCTGCCCAGCACCTTTTTACAAAGTATGGGGTGGGGGAACCAGCCGGAGAGGCTTTCAAGTTAACCACACAGAAAAAGTACCTCTCAGTGTCCAGAGGAAGAATTGGGGCAATTATAGTCTTGATTTAGTTCTGTTATATAAAGCAGGTGTTAGATGTTTCCTGGCAAAAGTTCCCGTTACTGGATGTGAGATTGTTGGCCTCCAATTTTCTGGTTTCCATTATGCTTTTACAGAGAAACAGCAGTGCTGAGAGTCAACAGAGGGCATTGCAAATCTCAGAGGTGCACCCATTTAAAGACTTTTTCAGTGTATGCTGGAGACTGGTTGGCTAGTGGGTTTTTTCCATCTGTATTTGTAATCTAGATAAACGTTTAAAACTGAAGATCATGAGTATATGTTAGGAGACATAGTCATTTAAAGGAGAGAGAGGGGTGCCGCCTGTGGCTCAAGGAGTAGGGTGCCGGCGCCATATGCCGAGGGTGGCAGGTTCAAACTTAGCCTGGGCCAAAAAACTGTAAAAAAAAAAAAAAAGAATAAATGAGAGAGATATTTTTAGATTGGGTAGTAGAGAAGTCACTTTCTAAATAAAAGGATGTCAAGTTAGTACTTGACTTTGTCTCCCGGGCAAAGCCCCTGTAATCTTCCTAAGCTGTAACCCCTCACCCACCTTCCATGGCTTTATCAGCAGCAGGAAGGTAGTGGAACCAGAGGTGGCCCCTTTTTCTTTCTGTTTAAGCAAGTTCCTAGTAGTATCTGTAACTTACTCCCTTTCCAAAGACCCAGATAAACTCAGAAATATTTTCTGGTCCTTTCTTTAAAAAAAAAAAGAATCCCCCAACCCTTAGGTTAGGGTACCTAAGTTTCTACCTTTTTTTAATGTGTGTGTGTATATATGTGCATATATGTATATGTGTGTATGTGTGTGTGTATATATATATAAAGAGTAGCGTTTGAGCACAGAATATACCTAATTGCCCAAAGGCATTTCTGGGCTAACATTGTGTGTAAAATGTACCCAAGCACAAGCACTTGGGAGTCTATTATGCTTGGGGGCAAACCTTCAAGAGTTTAGAACCAATCTCCTAATGGTCCCTCTAGACTTGGTAAAGACATCCAATCAGTTTCTCAAGATACAAGAGTTTTGGCTTCTGGTCTGGGAGTTTACCAGGGTTCTTCCTACCACCCTCTAACCTAGAGGGCTAAGTTGCCTGATGTTGTCAGAGTTTTTCTTACAAACTTAGAAGCTAAGTGTGAATGTTGGGACAACTCCATTTTCTGGTTGTGTCGTTTCTTCTTTGTAACTCAAATTAATTGTGATCGGAAAATGTACTTTAAATGTAAGAATCAACCATTAGCTAAGATTTAGAGATTTGGTGCATAATTTGTTCCTTATCTAATGGCAAAGCCATGTCAGTTGACTCTTTCATTCTCCTGGGAAATTAGCCTGGTACTAATTGAGCATTAACATGTCACCATATCCTGAGAGCCCCCCTTCCAATCCTCACCTTTGCCTTTCTGCAGGATCCTTCCAAGCTCTTTTCTGTCTCTGAGTCCTGGCTTCCCTCTGCCAAGTCATTTATTTACTTCATGATTCTTGATTGGAAAAACAAAATTATTAGCATTCCTGCCCCACAGGATTGTTAGAACAATTGAGACATTATAAGAGCACAGTGCCTGACTTGCAGTAAGACTCAGTAGATGAGTCTATACCACCTTTATGGTCGTCATCATCACCAAAAACATGCTTTTAGGACTTTTTATCCTAGGAGAATGCCTTCAATAAAAATTATATCATCATCCCCACAAGAAAAGAAAAGCAAAAAGCTCCCAGTGATGCAATGCCAAGCCCATGCCAGGCAGTCTCTGATGTCCTTTACATGGATTAACTCATCTGATTCTTGCAAAAAGTCTGTTAGAATCAGAGACACCACAAGGCCAATTACCTTGCCGAGGTCAGGTCACCATGACTGAGCTGAGAGGGATGCATGTGAGCTCCAGGTGGCAATCTCAGTTCACACCAGTCCCCCTCTGCCCCCCACTGTCAGAGAAGGCTGGTCTGGTCCTACAAGGGCAGTTTGAGGTCTGCGTGTTCCCATTGAGTGATTAGTCCCACCTCTGGAAATCTCTCCTGAGGAGGAAACCCAGGCGGAGGAGAAAGCTGTGTGCACATGAGAGGCTGGTTCCTTGCATCCCTGTTTGTAGTATGGAGAAGTTGGATGTCACCTGAGTGTCTCCTTGAAGGAACATCGTGCAGCTGCTGAAAATATGGTTGCTGGGAGGCTGTAGCACAATGGTTCTCAGCCTTCCTAATGTCTCCTAATGCTGCAACCCTTTAATACAGTTCCTCATGTTGTGGTGACCCCCAACCATAAAATTATTTTCATTGCTACTTCGTAACTGTAATTTTGCTCTTGTTATGAATCATAATGTAAATATCTGATATGCAGGATGTCTTTTCATTGATACAAAGGGGTCGCGACCACGACCCACGGGTTGAGAACCGCTGCTGTAGCATGAAGATGCTCGTGGGGTGATGTGGGGGCAGGGGCAGGATGCAGAATTATGAACTCACCGTGATTAGAACTCTGAAAAAATACTTGCATGCATTTGGCAACGATATGTAGTACGGAATGATGATGGAATTGGAGTGATGGGGGAGTCCATTTTAAAAATAACAGCACCTTAAAAATTAATGAGGACTGCTGCAGTGAGGGCTTCCTGCACTGCTCGAAGGTCATTTACAGTGAGAATGTTTACCGGAAAGCTGAGGACTCCTTCAGTAAGGTCAAAGTTAACATAAATGATGATTTGAGTCCTGGATTTGTGGGTACCTACCTTAGGTCTCTCCCATCATTTCAGGAAACGTGTTGAGTACTTCTGGAATGTTTTATAAATGGTCTGAAGTCTTTCTCTGCCTGATGACCAGAGGTTCCCGCCACACGGGTATTATCTAAAAAACTGTTTTAAGAAATCATCAACCCACATCATAGCTTTTGTATCTGTCCAGGGGAGGAATCCACTTTGTGATAATTTCTGCATGAAATAAATTATCTTCCTTGCCTTTCTAAAGAATTGAATTTCCCCAGTTAAAAAAACAACAGCAACAACAGTCTGACACCAAAATCAACCAGTCCTTTGAGGTTAATTGCTTCTCTCCATCCTCTCCCTAACCTTAAAAAAACAAACAAACACACAAAAAAACTCAAGATACTATAAACAAACAATTGCTATTACATCCCCATCCCCTTACAAGCACACGTGCCCTCAGTATAAAATGAGTATGTTTTCTTTCTGTAACTGGGGCGCATTTATACTGCTTTAAGGAACAGTTTGGAGGAGGGAGGTGATGATTTTGTTTAAATTGCTCTGCTCACCACATTCTCAGGTTGCCTGTTTTAACAGGAGAATGGTCCGTGGCTTATGACGATGATTCTGGTAAATTCCCACCTCAGGCCCTTAAAATTTAAGTATCTCTTTTCACCCGGAGTTTCCCAGACATGCACTACTAAATCCATTGTTCACTAAGGAAAATGGTGTGAGGGCAAAACCAGAATGTGGCTGAGTGCTGGTACATGTGCTGACAGTATTGCTGATGGCGCCGTTTCCACACCTGCAGACAGACCCGTGCTCCAAAGACAGGTATCGGAGTTGCTGCAATGGCGACCACCCCCTGCAGCTGTAACCTTCAATACGGTGCCTGTTCTCGAGCTCAGTCAAACTTGGATGTCTTTTCTGCAGGCCTCTGTGTGATATGTTTGATATATTAGGTTGTTATTTAATCCAACTATATATCAAACATATTCCTACAGTGTCTTGCCCTGTCTCCGGGGGTTCCTAATAAAGTTTATAAGGCAATAAGATAGAATATGTTAAAATTACAAGTAGATTTAGAAGACTGGACCACTCATTACAAATCATTATGTTATATTTCATTTCTTCTTGTGGCATTTGAGATCTGTTATCAGTATGACTAGATTAGTAATTAGAGAAACAAATTATGATTATTGATGTTTTGTAAGAGCCGGAGATAATTTTACAGCACAGTTTTGTGCAGTGTTGAGTCCTGAAGGAATATGGAAAAAATGGAAAGTTCTAACCCATGTCTGTGACATGGGATGAAGGTCAGAGTTATAACCTCCGAACACATGTAGATTTATATTTTATTTTAGTTCATTTTTATCCTGATCTTCCTTTTAAAAGTTAGCAATTTTCATGATCAAGGTTTTAGCCAAAATTCAAGGGGCACAAATCAGTTATTCATAACTTTCCTTCCCACTTACAGTAATAAAATGTATAAACCAAAGCAGCCGTACCAACTGTATGGACGGTGAGTCACTGGATATCCTTCCAACCTTGGTTAAGACTAAATATATCTCTCAAAGATAATGTAATGTGGACCATATTCTGTCTGTTGAATTTCCTGTTATAGGTTAACTTGTCAGCAAAGGCTGATAATATTTAGAGTAAACTGACAATCAGAAAGTAATTCCATAGGCTAATTGGAATTACCAAGACAGGAAGTTTGGGGTTATGATATAGAAAATATTTTTCTGGTATATGACAGACCTCTTCCTCATAGAAGGCCTGTGAAGTATGTGTGAGTTCGTCCTGAGTTCTCTCAACAAAAGACTTTGTGAGCACTGTTTTCAGGAACGAGAACTACTGTGCTCATAGCCTAGGTTCTTGTCTTTTAATGAGCACTCCTGAGTATACAAACATATGCACCCCCCAACACAGGTTGTGAGCCAATGGTTTAAGCAGGTCAGTGTGGAAGTTTCCTCAGGCTATGTCTAGAATTCATCACCCAGTTGCTGACAGGTGAATGCATGGTTATGGGGTCACAGACAGCAGGAAAGGGACGTGCGTTGTGGAATCCTGGACTCTGGAGTTATAAAGGGGAACCTGTCCATGTAAACATTTCCCCCTGAGAGTGACTTGTGTGTCAGCAGGTGCTCTGCCAGGCAGATTTCAAGATGCTGCCCGCATCACTCCCACCTTCACACAGCAAGACAGCCTTGGTTTGGGTTTTGAGTCCAATTAAAGTTGTTTGACTAAAATGTTGTTTGACAACTGGCCAGAAAAGAGATAGCAAGTTGTTATGAATAAAGAAAACAGGCTGAGACGGTGGCTCACACCTGTGATCCTAGGACTTTGAGAGGCCAAAGCAGGATTGCTTGAGCCCAGCGGTTCAAGACCAGCCTGAGCAACATAGCAAGATCCTGACTCTACAAAAAACAAGAAAAGGCCTCTGCACCCGTAGCACAGTGGTTATGGCGCCTGCCATATACACTGAAGTTGGTGGGTTCGAATCCAAAAAACAAGAAAAACTAACCAGGTGTGGTGGCACATGCTTGTAGTCCCAACTACTCAGGAGGCTGAGGCAGGAGGATCACTTGAGCCCAGGAGTTTGAGGCTTCAGTGAACTGTGATGGCATCACCGCACTTTTGCCCCGGAGACAGAGTGAGATGACATCTCAAAAAGAGTTTTGAAAGTGTCTTCAGGTGAAGCCCATTTGTTTAAATTGACATGATTTTCTTGTTCCTTTCGGTAATTTTGTTATTGGCCAACTTGCCCTCTGTGCTGGTTAATGTGGTGAATGGGAAAAGGCAGGCAAAGGCTCTGAAAGGAGGCAGCAGTCACAGAGCTGTACGGCTGGTTCTGGGCCTTGAGCTCATGTGCCTCTCAGGCCCAGACCAGGAGATGTGAGGGTGGATGTGAAAAGCAAATGTGTATGGAGAACCGGGCCAGTGCGCGTTGCTGGGCGACCTCCCCCCAGTGCAGACTGCAGGTCCTTTTCAGACCCTCCTCAGACACAGAGGAAAGAGCTTAAGATCCAGCAGACTTGCCTGATTAAATCTTTGAAGACTTCTGTTCTCTTGTCTTTGTACTTCCTATGTACACATTCGGTAGCCCCCTTCTTCCTTTTTTGAGTGCATGACATAATCTGTAGGAATTATTGTATCAAAAGAAACAGGTTAAAAGGTCATGTCAGTGGTATTACTTGTCATTTTAACAACAGAAAACAGTAATAAAGCAATAGATACTATGGGAAAACTATTCCTAAGATACTGATTGTGCAAGATTGAACCTTTTCCAGTGGGAGCCTCGTGCACGTGTGTTTATTCCACATCTGGATGCACAGGGTGGTCCCTCCCCAGGCCCATGCACAACCATCACTGGCGGTTTCTCTCTCTGTCTCCCACTTTGCCTGTTTAAGGTCTCCCGGAGCTTTCCCTGAGACCTGGTGCGCTTGGCAGTTGTTCTAGGACGTTCATCTTTGTTAGAACTATTAAGGGTGGTGGTCCTAAAGCCAGCCCATCCATGGGTCCTCCAGAGGAGAAGCTCATCTAGCTCTTACACTGCCTGGTCTTTGGATACAGACTAAGGCCTCCCTCAAGGTGCCTCTCCCTTCAATACCAGCAGCGAGAAAGGGGGGACGTGGCTGGCTGCTCCACTCAGGTTACCAACTGGCAGGAGAAAGCCTCCCTCCTGCAGTTGGCCTTCATTTTTCCCTGAAGGTCATTTAAATAATATGCAAAATGTTCACACTTCAAAATTTGTTTTAAGTTTCTGATGCACTAAGAACTTGATTTTTTTTTTTTTTTTTTGAGACAGAGCCTCAAGCTATCACCCTGGGTAGAGTGCTGTGGCATCACAGCTCACAGCAACCTCAAACTCTTGGGCTTAAGCGATTCTCTTGCCTCAGCTGCCCAAGTAGCTGGGACGACAGGTGCCTGCCACAACGCCCGGTTACTTTTTGTTGTTGTTGTTGCAGTTATCATCGTTGTTTTAGCTGGCCCGGGCCAGGTCCGAAGCTGTGTTCAGTGGGTCATGCCTATAATCCTAACACTTTGGGAGGCTGAGGCAGATGGATTGCTTGAGGGAGACCAACCTGAGCAAGAGTGAGACCCCCATTTCTACTAAAAAGTGGAAAAACTAGCCCAGTGTCATGACAGGCACCTGTAGTCTCAGCTACTTGCAAGGATAAGGCAAGAGGGTCTCTTGAGCCCAAGAAACTGAGGTTGGTGTGAGCCACAATGACACCAGGACACTACCCAGGGCAACAGAATGAGATTCTGTCTCAAAAAAAAGAAAGGGGGGGAGAGAAGAGAAAGAAATTGCAGTAGCTTTTGAGCATCTCGTGTGAGTAAGCCATGCTTTACATAACTAATATCAGATTAGGAGGGGAGGTAGGTTCAGAAGATGAATGAATAACTGCAAAGATTATGTTCTCAGAATCCATGAAAGGCTAAAAACCAAACTGAAAAATAAGGAAAAGCTACCTCTTTTCCCTCTCCCCTTTCTCTTCTCCTCTTTCTACAACACTTCTCCCCACAATTACTTCCTCTTCCATTTCCTCTAGCTCCTGAAACTTCTATCTATTAGAACAAAAATAAGGATCTCAGATACTGTCTCAATAGAGGAAACAGGCGGGAAGGGAACCAACCCAAAGCGCAGCTTCTCCCAAGAGGGATCCCAGCAGCCCACTGACTTTTAAAAAGACGGGCTCTGCAGGAGGTCGGCAAGCAGGAAAAAAGAAATCAGCAAAAGAATGCTCAGACCTTTCTCAAAGATACCAAAAAGGCTGGGTGAAAATCATTCAGTCCTCAGCTAGTGTCTGCTAGACAGTCCAGGAAGATAATTGCTAAGAGCTAGTGGAGACACAGCCAATCACCTTTGGGAATGGGGAAAAGGACCAAAGGAAGAGAAGATAGATTCAGACTCCAAGGCGGCAGTAATGCCGTCCTGGGATTCTTACTTTGTGTATATGTTAACCCTTCCTCCCAGCAGTCTTTTGTAAAGGATGCCTCTTAGGAAAATGCTGCTGGGTCTGCATTTGTATATGCACACCTGAGCGTCACATACTGTGAATGCTGGTTGAGGGTCACAAGTGGGGCGTATGTTAACACCCCACAGCCGTGAGTGGGGCAGGAACTTGCTCTTAACTGTGTGCATCTGTCCAACGTGGATCAGCAGTGGACACGTAACGACACGGATACCTACTCTGTGTATTCCTCCTCCCCTTCACCATGTCCACTGTCCTCGGGCTGGACTCTGGAACTTGGGAAACTCATTTTGAATTGATAGATTCATTCAACAAATGTTGATCACATGGGCTTCTCCACCTGAGTTTGTGCTAGAGAAACTTAAGTTGAATCAAACACAGTCTGTGCCCTGGTAAGGTTAAGTTAAATGATGTTTGTTTTCCTTAGTCCAGGCTGGCATCTGCCACCGAGTAGCCCCCAACCACCTCTATTAGAAATAAAGAGTCCCAGCCCACCCCAGACCTACGGAGACAGAATCGGCCTCTTTAACCAGATCCTCAGGTGATACTGCAGCAAGAGGCTATCAGTTTAGCCTGTTTAATAAAAACATTTTTTGACGCTCCTTCCTTTTGCTTGATGCCAATAGTTATAAAGAAATACAGGCCAGGCATGATGGCTCACGCCTGTAGTCCCAGCACTTTGGGAGGCTGAGGCAGGAGGACCAGTTGAGCCCAGGAGTTTGAGGTTACTGTGAACTAGGCTGACGCCACTATACTCTAGCCTGGGCAACAGAGTGAGACCTATGGTCCTTAGCCTTCCTTTCCTGGTCCTTCCTGTCTTCCAGGGACAGATTTGACTGACCTTAGGTGGAGAAAATGTCTCAGCTCAAGGCCTTACAAGACTGAGCCACCCAGCGTCTGTGGTGAGGAGAGGAGGCTGACAGATCTGTGAGAGGGGCCTGACTGCCACAGCCACAGCCCCACCCATGGTCCTCTTAGTCTCCCCAAAGCCCCGGGGGATTGTTCTGTTAACAAACACGGCATTCTGATTGTGATCTTTTTTTAGGGAAGTCCTTGGAATACCGAGCCTGCCCTCTTTTTTTGCAGTATGTGTCCTTCCTTCTCCCCCTGCCCGCACCCCCACCCACCCCCAAATCCGATTGCATGCTGGGTGGGGCACTTGGGCTTGGAGAGGCCCTGTTTTCTCTTAGAAGTTGTCTGATGTGAGGAAAGAAACGTTAAGTGTCAGCACCTGCTTTCAGCAGGGGAGATGGAGTGGGGACGCAGGAAGGAAGGCACTCAGCAGACAGAAGGCGGGTGTCATCATGGGACTCTGCGCGGACTGCAGCTTCTGAACATCCACCCTCCGTCCCTGCTACCACCCCAGTCAGCTGTACTAAACTCTCTAGTATTTTCTAATCAGCACAAATGTGTCCCAGACATTAGGCTTTCTGCTATGTCTTTTTTAAAGCATGGAGATGTTATGGAAAGAAAAATAAAAAATCACCAAGGAATATTCCAACAGTTGCCATTACCAGAAAGACCCTTTCAAATATTGGTCTTATAAATAAATAAATACTCCCAGGCAGCAAATGGCATGTGAGAGGCCCTTCAAATGAGTCGTAATGATACGATTCTATCAGATCTATCCCAAGGCTTAGTGCTTAATTTTAAGGAAATTCTTTTGTTGCAAGTCTTAAAAATTTGGGAAATCAGAAATCTGGTGGAGTATTCCACACTATAAAGTGGACTCAGGCTTGGAACCTGTAGTGTTGACAGAGGCCACATGGGCAAGAGTCTGGGAGACCTCAGACAGCCACAGTGGGCCTCTGTCTCCTCCTCTGCAAAACGACACGGTCTCTCTTCGGGGCCAAAAAGTCTGTGATTTGCCCAGTGCCTTTTTCTGTGATGTACTTTACTTTCTTTACAGAATGAAGTTCCAGAAAAGCTCTTAAACTCAAAGTCATTAAAATATATATACATATGTATCTCTTGGGGCCTACTGTAATTTATTTTGGCCTGTGTATGAGAGTCCCTTTTATGCCAGAGCATCTTAGAATGAGTCATTTCTGTGCTTCACAAATCAAATTCTATACTCCACCAATCCAAAATGAATGTAGCGAAATCAAATTCATTTCTGTCCTGAATACTCCTAGAGCGAGAGCTGGTCAGAAATAAGAAATAAGAAAAAACACATAGGTTTTGCCTCAGAACTTCTGAAATGCTGCCATTGTTCTTCAGCTCCACTAAGATATGTATCAGAATTCCTTTTTTAATTTTCACAGCAACCTCAAACTCTTAGACTCCAGCAATCTTCTTGCCTCAGCCTCCCGAGTAGCTGGGACTATGTAGGCTCCGGCCACCATGCCTGGCTGGTTTTTCTATTTTTAGTAGAGTTGGGGTCTCACTCTTGCTCAGGCTGGTCTCAAACTCCTGAGCTCAAGCAGTCCACCAGCCTCAGCCTCCCAGAGTGCTAGGATTCAAACTTTCATTTTGATAATGTAACCATATTATTAAAAAATTAGATTGGCATCTCTTCATGGTGCAAGATGTGGCCAATAGGAATAGGGGTCAGGAGAATTGTGTCCATTCGCTCTGTATCTATCCATATTTCATACGAGACCCTTTGCAAGCTGGCTTTGAACCTCTGGCATGAAGTCATTTCTTACTGATGCCTTTAAGGGCAGCCTAGGCTAGTAAAGGCGCATTGTTCTAGAGTGGAAAAGATTTCCGTTTAGATTCTGCTTTGGATTCTTCACCTTGGGCCCAATATTCCACCTCCCTGAGGCTGAGTTTTCTCACTGTTAAAAGAAGATGAAGACAATGTCAGTATAGGATATTTTCTGGCTTTGGTGAGAATTAAGTCAGCATATGTAAAAGTCCCTGACAAAGTGTTTGCCACGTAGTCAACCCTGATAAAAATGTATTGCTGTTGCACAATATGTGAATGTACTTAATGCCACTGAATTGTACACCTAAAATTGGGTAAAAGGGTGAATTATATGTTATATATATTTTGCCACATATACAGAGAAAAATACTTCTATACCAGGCTATCATCTCCTAATGCCCAAAAGGCACAAGCCACAGCTTCAACATTCTGTGACCTAAGGGCAGCTTACCCAACAGCTTATCCAGGTGGCTTAGAATGCAATATTAACACGGGGGGCCTGGAGGTCCAACCTGACTACCCCAACTGTGATGCTCCATTCCCTCCCCCAGCTTGGTCCCACCATCTTCACACTTGCCCCCACTTCCTCAGAGCTTCTCTCCACCTTCCTGAGTTTTCTTTGGTAACAAGGCACATGGTGGTGGTGAATTGACATCAGAACCCAAATGGCCTGACCTTCATGCAGTTGTGTCCAGTGTTCTTCCCAAGATGAAGCCATGCCTTGGGTGTCCAGGTGACTGAACAAACTCCACCTTGAAGTCATATTGCCTCAATTTCTTTTCCACCTCTGGGTGGTCTGTGGTTGGTATAGAACTTGATCTGTATTCACCCTCAGAGATGTCAGAGCTCTTTGGCTTTGATTTTTACTCCAGAACAATAAGACTTTTTTCAAAACTAACAGTCGTCTTTCCTTTCCTCAACCCATTTTGAGTCTTAAGCTCTGAAAGTGTGTGCCGCGATCCGCTCTTTTGATTTTAATTGTTGATGTCGCTGAAACCATTTGAGTATATTTTATGTACAGTGAATTCATATTCCTTTAAGATCCTATTCTAGAAAAATAGTTTTAGAGCTTCCTAATTTAAAATTTGTGTAGAATGTCAAGATAACAGGTTTTGCCTTGTGGAGTTGGGGGCCAGGGGCCAGGGGAAAGGCACCCTGACCGCGTGGGCCTACCCTGGTGTAATTTGTGAGCAAAAAGCCGTAGGCAGATGGACAGCCAGGTGACCAAGCAGGAGATAGTCTGGGCCTTTGTGAACATGAATTGAATGTGATACTGTTTTCTTTTGGTTATAGCAAGCAGATGAGACCCTGGATTTTGAGGAACAGATTTTGGAAGCTGCTAAATCCATCGCTGCTGCCACAAGTGCCCTGGTCAAATCAGCCTCAGCAGCCCAGAGGGAGCTGGTAGCCCAAGGAAAGGTGGGTAAAGCCACTAGCCAAGTGGCGAGATGCAGACAGAGGGAGAGCCTTCCAGGGCCAAGGAAACGCATGCTGTCCCCTCCCTCCCTGAGGCTGGCCTTTGCCCTGACCTGAAAACTCTGTTTGCTTAAACTTGCCCAGTAGAATAAAAGGTTTAGCTTCCAGGCCTCTCATATGTTTCTTGTTAAGGAAAGCATCCCATCCCAGGCAGTGATCGGGGCCTGGACGAGACGTTCATATTCCCACTCTAAGTCAGACCACTGATTAAAAGATGTAAACTGTCTTAGTTTCCCGGTAGATGCTCTATGAGCGTCACAGTCAGAGGCTTTGTATGTTTTACCACTTTCCAACACCAAGTGGCTGTTTGTTTTTAGGACTGGTGAGCTGAATGCTTTCTGGTTTGGTAGTGAGCATTTTCCTGAACCTGTTGGTCAGAAGGCCGGTCTGATTGTAGATCTGAGATTTCTGTAATCTACTTTATCTCCAGTCACCTCTTTCATCTACATTAGCATAAAAGCATAGCTTTTTTAAAATGGTTCAGATGGTTGATAGTACGTTACTAATTCTGGATATGGAACAGTCTTCCATCTTAAAATAGTCCTCGTGTCCTTTTATTACAAACCGTGGTCTGCAGAGAGCCTCTCAAAAAGGCTCTACAGGAACCTGTCAGGTTATGGCTTTGGAAATTTGGTCGCCCTATTTATCAGTCACTTCTGATTGATATTAGAAGGTCTTCGATGCTAGTACACGATAGAGGGACATGATTGTGTCTTGGCCTAAGAGCTTGTAGTACAGACTGGAAGTTATGCCTAACCAGTGGCTGTGTGTCTTTCTCCTGGAAGTGTCTTGTGAGCATATCTGTGTCTCATTCCAGTCCATATACCCTGACTCCTCCTTTTAAAGCATCCTACGGTATCTCACTCAGTACTGCCTATGTCCATCCCCCACTCAGCACACCAGCTGACTTTTTATGCTTCTCATCTTCATGCTTCTAGATGAGAACAAGAAGGCAGCAGAATGCTGACCTCATCATGTGTACTCACCAAGTTCTTGCTAACTGATCAGCATACCATGACCACAAATCAATCATGGAGCAGAATATCCTACCTAAAATTTCCAATTTCAGCAGTTGTGAAGGGCAGAGTGTGCATCAGATGTGTTGCTAGATAACTGGAGAATCTAACTTGGAATATGGTGGAATCCCTGCCTGCCTTCCCAGGGACTTAGATGTCCCAGCATTCTAAGTAGGTAAAGAGGTTCAGCTGGACTTGAGTGAGTTATGGGATTATATGCAGGACCTTGGGGTTTTATCTACCATTCAACAAGTCCTGGTGTGGTGCCTGTAATTGTTGACAGCTCTTCAATTTCACGTTCAAATTGAGATACTCATCTCTTATCTTGCCAGGCATGTCCCAGCAGCATAAAGGTATGTCCTCCTTGCAGATCTGGACAGAAAATGTTTCATTTTTTGCCTTGATTTCTAAATGGTAACAGAGATCTATTTTATTTCCAGCCTCTTATTTCTCTTCCCACCCTTGACAAAATGGTCTGTATTCCTATAAGACAAGGGTATATACTCAATTGTAGGGAGGGAGATGGACCACCCTTTTTTAAACATTCTCTACCAGAAACTCACAGCGTGGCTTTCAGGGTCAATAATCAGGAGTGGGTCAATAATCAGGAGTGATTGAGGATTCCCTTGACCCTTGAAGGAGGTGGCCTAGTGGCTTCTATGTCTGAAATGGAGAGAGGTCAGCAGAGGAATGAGCTTGTAAAGGCAGCCCCAAACCATTGTTCCTGAACTGTTTCCCAGAGACACAGCACCTAGCAGCTAAGGGGAGCTATTCTGAGCCCTCGTTCCAACCCAGGTGGACACCAGCCAGGATGTGCTATGCCAAGATCCTGTGTGAGAAATGGTTGCTCCATTCTCAGGCCAGTGCTGTTGGGGGAGTCACCACTGTCAGTCTCTATCTAGGGCAAGGCAGAGCTGAGGCTGTGGGTCACCTGGGCTGCTGCCCTCATTGCCAACTTCTTGATTCCACTCTCTAGGTGGGCTCCATCCCTGCCAATGCTGCAGACGACGGACAGTGGTCACAGGGGCTGATTTCTGCCGTGAGTCACCTTCTCCTTCCTCCACATTTGCTTTTTCAATGACCTGTGGGAGGTTTGGGCCTTAGGTCACTTCTCTGTTGACTGTCCCCAGGCCCGGATGGTGGCGGCTGCAACCAGCAGCCTCTGTGAGGCAGCCAATGCCTCTGTTCAGGGACATGCCAGTGAGGAGAAGCTCATCTCATCTGCCAAGCAGGTCGCCGCTTCCACGGCTCAGCTGCTTGTGGCCTGCAAGGTGAAGGCCGATCAGGATTCAGAGGCTATGAGGCGGCTACAGGTAATGGTCACTGATGCTGGTGGGAAAATACTTCTGTTGGAGCGGGTAAGTGTCAGCAAAGGGCACAGCCTCCCTTCCTTGGCATGACCCACCAGGCCTCCATCAGCTACCTCTGTCCTGCATTCCAGCTCATCCTCTACCACGTGTGTCCATGCAACCTCCACCTGCTACCCCACCAAGCTGACATCTGCCATGTGTACCTCTGGTCTCATGCCTTGAGGTCCCCACTCACATAGAATGTCCCGGGCCTCCTTCCCCCCAGCCCAGCCTGGCAAACTCCCCCTTGTCCTTTGTGACTCATCTGCAAAGTCATCCTTTCTAGGAGGCCTCCCTAACTCCCAGCCTTGAGCAGCCAGTTCCTCCTCAGTCCCACAGCAGTTCCTGACCAGACCACTCTATGGTTCCCATCACCTGGAACCACCACATTTATTTTTATGTCTTCCTGTGACAAGACTGTGAACTGCCTCGGTGCAGGTGCCACGTCTTCGTCTGTATGTCTCTCACACCTACCTTGATGCCTGTTTCAGAGGAGGCCCTCCATCCGTGCTTGCAGCAAAGGGAGTGAAAGGACAGAGGGATTTATATGAGACTGTCACCAAGGTCTCCCAGAGCCCAAACAGCTTGTTAGGAAGGCGACATCAGCCCTTCCCAGTGCATACACATCTTCCTGATTATTTTCATTATAAAACGATTTTAAACACAATGGAAGAATGTTCGAATAAATACATCCCATGGCTTAAACATCTTCACCCATCAAATGCTATCATTGTTATCTGTTCCTGTTTTTATCTACATGCAGCATAATTTTGTCTAGTTGTAACCATAGCAAGATACGTTTTTGCTTACTTTTCACTTAATATTTTATCATGCACATTTTTTTCCTTGATGACAAGGTTTCATTAATTTCTCTCTGCAAAGCTAACTGGTCCATTATTCATGAATTTCAGTTTTAATGATTGCATGATATTGTATCAACTGATTATGCCAGAATTTCAGTATACTTTGGACATTTTCTTATTTCTAGATTTTTATTATAAATGTTATAATGCAAATTATTTATGTTACTAAAAATATCTATTTATATAAGTAATGAAGAAAATTACGAATGGCAGAAATGTTTGGACAGTTCTGCCAAAACTCAACTTGTGTTTTATTTCGAAAGGCCTAAAGTGTATTTCTATTGTCTGGCCCCCCTGAATCTCTCTCCCTCACCCACTCTCCTCACCTTCACTTGACCCCTGGGATAAACTCCGGGGAAAATTGAGGAGCTGCACATTAGTGAAACTCCTGGGTTTGAAGGGACAATTCTGAGGAAAACATCCTGAATTAAGAGAGACCTGGGTTTGAGTCCTGTTTTTGCCATGTATTAGGTACATAATCTTATGTCAATCACTCAACACTTTTCAGGCTTTAATAGCTTCATCTGTAAAATGGGGACAGAGATATTCTCAGGGGCTCTTATGAGGGTCCAATAAGGTATCAGATGCGGAAGTGCTTTTTTAAGTCCCGCAGGTTTACACAGGTACAACACAGCATCACGCTAATGTCGTCCTTACTGAACACCTGGTTGCTGCAGTGTTACATCTCAGCCCCTTAAACATGACTTTGGGGCCGGACAGACCTACATTCAGATCCCAGCACTGAAAAAGTACTGGCTAAGGATCTTAGGTCCTTAACGTCAGTTTTCACATCAGAAAAGTAGGCTAGTAATTTCTGACCTTATAAGCCCTCAGGCAAATAAGCATGGTGACTACATGTCAAATACTGATTGGCTTCCCCTTCCTTTTTTTTTTTTTTTTTTTATACAGAGTTTCTCTCTGTCACCCTTGGTAGACTGCTGTGGCATCATCATAGCTTATAACAACCTTGAACTCCTGGGCAAAAGTGATCCTTTTGCCTCGGCCTCCTGAGTAGCTGGGACACAGCATGCCACAATGCCTGGCTAGTTTTTCTGTTTTTGATAGAAACAAGGTCTTGCTCTTGCTCTGGCTGGTCTCAAACTCCTGAACTCAGGCAATCCACCTGCCTCGGCCTCATAGCGTGCTGGAGTTACAAGCATGAGCCCTGGTGCCCAGCCTCCCTTCCCTTCTTGTCCAAGCCCTCACAGCCCCCTTGGTCACTTTAGATAACCAGCAGATAGGCCAGTTAACTTCGAATGGGAAAAACTCTCACCTTTCTGGTGGCTAAACCTCAAGCACAAGCCCTTTACTCGGAAGGAGTCTGGACAAGGAACACAAAAGGTTTAATGAAGCCTTAACCACCTTTAGAAGAAATTCTAAACCTCAGCTAGCAGAGAACAAATCCCGAGGCCACGCTTTGTGATGGCCCTCAAATGACAATCTAGACTTCACCTGGAAAGCGTTTCCTACCATTTGCCCCATCATGGAGCCTGTGGCCTAAAGCTGTGACTCAAAAAGCACATCCGTGAAAGCCCAGTTACCACAAGGCTCCCAGCCCTTCCATACGGGGTAGATGTCCTGTTCCTTGTGCCTCATAACCTCTCATTCCCTCCAAAAGCCTTCAGGGAGCACTAAATCCAGGCAGCCACTGTGCCAGGCGGGTGCTGGGGGTGCAAAGATTCAAGTTCCCGCCCTCAGGATGCTCACTGTACAGGAGGCAGTAAGGGGGAGGGCGTGGTAGAGCCCAGACAGGAGGAAGTGATGTCCGAGCCAGGTCTCAAGCATGTGCTAAATTGGATGGGGGCAGAGTGAGGCGGTTTTCTAGGAGGCAACCCTTGAGCCTAGTTCTAGTAACACTCTCACATCACTGCAATCATTTACTTACACAACTGTAATTCCCCTGAAAAGCCTGTGTTCCTCGGGGGCCAGGATCTGTGCCTCATTATGAGAATGACCGGTAGTTAAGTAGGTGCCAGTGTTGGTAGAATCAATGGGTGGACAGATGAATGGACAAACAGATGGACACTTGCTGTCTGGAGAGAACTTCTGTGTTACAATTGGATGATCAGTTGACTCAGGGTCTCCTATACTGCAACTTCATGTCTGTTCTTGCCAGTCCCGAGGACTGTTTCTAATGATATGATATATGTTTTGTTCACTCTCCAGGCAGCAGGAAATGCTGTGAAAAGAGCCTCAGACAATCTTGTTCGCGCAGCCCAGAAGGCAGCATTTGGCAAAGCTGATGATGACGATGTCGTAGTGAAAACAAAGTTTGTGGGGGGCATTGCCCAGGTTTGTTATTAAATCCAGAACAGTATTCACTCCCAAGATGGGCATTGTGTTATAACAGAGGCACAAAATAACAGTGACTTAAACAAAATGAACGTTTATTTCTCCCTCGTGTAACAGTCTGAGTGAAAGCAGGCTTGGGAGAGTATGGTGTCTCCTTCATGGCTAAGACCCAGGCTCCATCTGCCTTATTATTCCACCATCCCTGAGATGTTGCCCTTGGCCACTTGGTCCGAGATGGCTCAGTAGCCACCTCAGCTTTCTATCTAGCAGGAAGAGGGAAAAGAAGGGAGGGCCTGACCCTGATGTCCCACACCTCACTTCCTCTCACAGCCATCCTGGCTGCACAGGAGGCAAGGAAATGGAGTATTCTTCTTGGAGTAGCATATGCCTAGCTAAAAATCAAAGATTCTATTACAGAAAAAGTAGAAGAACAAAAGTTGGAGGGTGGCAATATTATAACTTAAATAAAATGATGCATTTAAAGCGCCTGCCACTCCAGACATTTGGCCCTATGGAGAGAATGAATGCCTACCCTCTCCCTGGACTTCTAGAAGAGTAAGGGGAGGGAATGAGGAGGAACCTCCAGGTAGTAGGCTTGCAATTTTTGATGTATGTCAGTCCCGGATCATGGATACATGCTGGTGTCCTATCAGCACCAGGAACGTTCCCCATGCCCTCTTAGCTCTTTCTGACCCCCTCCTGTGCTGGGCTGTACACTGGTCTCTGATTAAATAAGAATGGAAACACTGTACTTAATACCCCCATGTTAATAGCAGTACTCATTAGCCTAAAAAGAGCTCTGAAAAGGCCCCCGGGAAGGGGTCTCACTTGGAGGAGTCTAACTTGGCTTTCTTGACAGACTTACCCTTTTCACACAATACCTGTTAGCTAGTATTCCTCAGATCAGGCCTTAGGAGCATGAAATAGATGAGGGCCGTCTGGTGGTTAAGGCACCAGCTTCAGCTTTAAGCACAGCTGGGCCAGGTCCTTCGCTGGCTGGGTGAGAGCAGACCCATGTTTCTCATCTTCAGACTCCTTACTGAAGAAAGCGGACTTGAATAGGGTGTATATCACAGTGTGTACGCGAAGGGGACAGGGCAATCCACGTGAAGCGCTACACCAGCGCCTGCTACATAGTGGGGGTACGGTAGATGTTTGCTGGTAAATCAGTGGCCCAGAGGCAGTTTGTTTTCTTGGGTCAGCTGGGTCACTAGTCTCAAAACCCAAACTACGCCAAGGAGGCTGGGCTCTGGGGCCAGGGTGCTGAATCTGGTGCGCTGCTGGGCCCCACTGTACCAGAGCTGATGGGGGCACACGGCACACGCAGGGGGTTTCCTAGGAAGTTTCAGATCCATCCGGCTTGTTGCTTTCCTCCTAGATCATTGCTGCACAGGAAGAGATGCTCAAGAAGGAACGAGAACTGGAAGAAGCAAGGAAAAAACTGGCTCAGATCCGGCAGCAGCAGTATAAATTCTTACCCACGGAGCTGAGGGAGGACGAGGGCTAAGCCGAGGTGGTGAGCCCCAGGGGCCGGCTCTGCCTGAACTGGACAGCAGTGCTCCTGAGAGGCCGGGCGCTGCCCCCGGGGGAGCCTGGGGCCCCGAGCTCCTGTCCTCACATCTCCGTCCCGTGGCTCCAGCTGCATGATGTGATGTTTCACGGTACAGTGTCCCACCCACAGCTCCTCCGCCGCCTCCCCTCATGCCCCACCGTGTCTCAGGAGAGAGGGGCACCTGTTTCGTGGAAAAACTCAGTATTATGTCGTTCTCAGACACTTTTGCTTTTGTGTCTAGGCCGTCTCTAGGCCTGCTCCTGGGCCACTTTGTGAAGTCGTGATAGGAAAAAACAATGACTGGAGGAAGTCATTGATGTCATAAATCTTCATAGGTATTCTCTCCCTCTCGGGAGAAGATGGAAGTTGGAGTTGGACCTGGTTAATAAAAGACAGAAAAACAAGCTGGTGTGGACTCCGGAAGGGTGGCCAAGGCCCTCCTTCCGTGTCAGGAGCGCTGGCTCACCCAGGGGCTGCAGAATTCCTGCCCCGGTTTGCACGCTTTCTTGCCCCAGTGTGTAAGCTCCTTGTACAATCTAGACCCTTCTTATATTCTGTGGCCCAGAAAATCAAACAATTATTTTTTTCCTCCATAATCCAAAGGGCAGAGTTGTGGGAGGCCGTCAGGCATGGTGAGCGAGGGCTGTAATAAAATATGTGGGCTCCTTATTCTGCAGAAGCTGTTTCAGTTCATAGAGATTCATCCACCCAAAGCCCTGTCTCCCAGATGACAGTCAGGGCAGCGCACCCCCCTCCCCTACCCTGAAGAGTTCAGAGCTGGGATTCAGCTGGAGTAAAGAACTTCCGCAGTGACTCATCTTTGGGTCCCACATTGGTTTCTCTGCTCTCAAATGGTCAGAATTCAGGATTGGAAGACATCTGTTTAAAAATCTGTCACCTGTCTTCCATCCCAAGATGGTTTTTTTTTCTGTCTTAACAACGCTAAAATCTAGATGCATCCTAAAATCAATGTGGACCTTTCACAAGGTAGTTTTACTTATTATCACGTAAGTGAAGACATTTGCCATTTTCAGAGACGTCCTTCTGGGTGCCATGTTTCCAGGGTGTCATGTTTTTTTCCCCTTTCCTTTCAGGGACTTCTTTCGGAAAAGGGCATTTGAAGACCTTGAATTTACCTTTAATCTGAGCCTTTACCCAAGATAGTACCTGGAAGATGAGAGACTTATGGGATAGATCTTAGTGCCAGGGAACAAGAGTCTTAAAAACAAAAATACCTGAGGGGAAGACAAGAGTTAGTGGAGGGGCATGGTTTCCAAAACTGCCAAGTGGTAAAGGCCATCATCTTCCACTTCTCTGTAGTGGTTACGGTATCCCATCGTGAGTTTCATCCACTGTCCCTTCAAAATTCCACCCGGGGGAAAGGTCAGTGCTTTGGTTCTCAAAGGACGTCACCTTTACGCCCTGTCCGATGACTTTGTCTCAGCAGACCCTAGCCCGTGTCATGGTTTTAAAATACATAATTAAATTTTGGCAGATTCCCACATTTAAAAGGTAATTGTAAGTGCTACACATACGAGGTTTGTTTTCCAGTGTAAAGTTAGAGAAAATACAGTGTAAATCAAAAGCACGTGGAGAGAGTGTGTGGGGAGTGAAGGTACGTGGGTACCGATTCTAAAGCAGAGGGGAGCGGCTAAGCCCTCCTGGCCTCTCCAGGAAAAACAGTCAGACTCTTGGCTCACCCTCTTGGAGTGGAGCTCGTAGAATTCATGCCTGCTGTGTGGGACACTGAGGATGGGCATGGGGTGCTTGCTGAGACTCTTTGAAAAAGCGTCAGACCCAAAGGCTCAAGTCAAGGTGTATTAATGTCTCACATACCAGAACCCTGGAGAGCCCTTCCACAGCCCAGCCTACCCCTCTGTTTTTAATGCAGTGCCCAGGGCAGCTGCCCCTGTCCCCTTCTGCCTGTCCCCTGCTACCTCCTGTCCTCCCAGGAGCAAGGCAGGGGCAGGCATTGAGTTCTTCATTCCTGCCTCCTAGTCATTTAAAACCTATGCTACATTTGATACCAGAAAAACCTCCAGAAACAAACCAAATGTAAAGGCCTGTCCTTGATGCCTTGAAAGAGCAGGCACAGAAGAAAGTATTTTTGTAGGACCTATATGAAGACCCTCCTGTCTTGAGTTTTCCACTGCTAGGAGCTTTGGTGTCTAGTCATCGCCTGGTGTGGTCCTGGTTTTTCACCTGGCCCTTCCCATGTCCACCTGCATATGTGTATATGAATAGCCCTGTGGCCAGCCTGGTCTTTTCTCATTTCATAAAATGGTAAAAGGCTGTTCTTTGGGCATTATTTAAATAAGCACAATTGCAGGTATTCCTGGATGGCATTGAGGGGGGGCTTCCAGTTCTTCTTCAAAGGGAAATGTAGATTCAAGTTGCATTTTGGGGTGTGGACTTTAATTTCAATGCATCTAGTAAGAGGATGGTTTCAGGGTAAAAATGGTCCCAGGTCTGGATCATAGAAATGCATCTCTCTGTGAAGGGGGAGCAGGTGTGTGGATTTTTGTCCCTTCTCTCCTCCCTCTGCCCCGCAAGGACTGACACTGGGCTTTGAATCCTTGGGCTGATCTTTGTCCTGAGAAATCACTATTTCTGATAGGCAAAAGAAGAAGCTCAACTGGATTTTGGAACTGCCCAGCGATTTGAGAATTCAGATTTTGCTTGGTTCGACCTTGCAGAAGTCTTTGGATAAGAACGCTAAGGCCGTGTTTGGCTAAGCAAACAGCCCTTGTTTAAACTTTGCTGGTGTCTAGTGGGGTGTGGCCCTGGTGGTCTGAGCAGGCATATTGCTCTCTGGTCAGGTGTCAAGAGCCTCCAGGTTGGCTACAGAGGCGGCTGCCCAGCCTGCAGTCTGCAAATGGGCCTTACGGAGTGAGCCCCCTAATATCAGCCCCCACCTGTGGCCTTGCCTACATATATTTGTCTTATGGAAAACCCCTTTGAGCTTCTCATAGGTTGCTTTCTGGGTGCTTTATCAATCAGTGAGTTAAACCTATTCTTAATTTATAGGAAGAAAATGATAACGCAGGCCAGACCTGGTGACTCATGCCTGTAATCCTGTCACTTTAGGAGACTGAGATAGGAGGATCACTTGAGGCCAGCACTTCAAGACCAGCCTGGGCAACATAACAAGACCTTATCTATTAAAAAAAAATAAAATAGCCAGGCACTATGATACATGCATGTAGTTCCAGCTATTGGGGAGGCTGAAGCAGGAGGATCACTTGTGCTCAGGAGTCTGAGGTTGCTGTGGGCTGTGATGAAGACATTGTATTCCAGCCTGGGGAACAGAGTGAGACCCTGTCTTAAAACAAAAACAAACAAACCTCACCACCCCCTACAAGATGAACCCCACCTTCAAAGCGATCCCAAAGCCAAAAGCTCATGAAAAAAATCAGGTACAGAGCAGAGGTGGGGGTTGAACTGCAGTCTCTGCTCTCACAGAGGAGGCTCCTTTCTTCCTCAGCAGGTGGTCCCCCAAATCTTCTCTTAACTTAGAGATTCTGGCCTTAAGACCCCAGCACAGACCACCAGCATATTCTACCCTCAGATTCCTGGAGGAGACGTACCCTCTGTAGGCCAAGGGACTGGCTGCTTCCAAGAGCCTTACCAGACCCAAGAAATCCAGAGAAAATGTTCACTTAAGGCTATAAGGCAGTAGTCCCCAGAGTTCAAAAAGCGAAAGATGTTGACAACTGTGCTAGTGGCTCAAGTCTCACTTCTCCACAGTGCTGGCCTCAAGAGGTGACCTCTGCTGGGAAGAAGGTATCTTTCCCAAAGGGGTCCCCAAGTACCGTGTTTAAAATTTCCCAAGATGGTTCCATCTTTCTGAACTTGTGCTTGGTATGTTACGTTTCTGTCATCAGGAATGAGTGTGTGACAGAGCTTCTGTGGATTGAAATTTTAAAACACTACAAGGAGCTGTTGCTTTTCTATAAAAAAGAGGTTTGAATTCGGCCTTACTCTGAGCCCACCTCAGCCCCCCCATGAAGCATTGTTGTGTGGTGGGAGTGATTTTGTCAGCCTCTCCCCATCCCAAAAAGTTTGAGGCTGGGTTTCACTCAGCTGCCTCTCACCAAATGGCAAGATCAGAAGCAAACAGGAAGGTTCAGCTCTGCCCTGTGTTATGATGTCTAATCACATAAATTAATTTATCTAATTGCATAAATTATGTTTTTTTATTCACCAGAAATAAACCTTTAAAGGAATGAACCTGTGTGAAGGTCTTGTGGGGATGGGAGGAAGGTGGAGAGGAAAGACTGTGTCGTGAGAGTGGCCTTGAGGACCAGCTCCATAGCTCCTAGGGGCGTGTTTAGAGAGAGAGTGAGCGTGCATGTGTGACAGACACAAAGCCACAGGTGCCACTGAGTTCATACAGCTTGTGACACTTGAAAAAGCTCAAAGAGGGACCAGACTTTGAGGGGGCAGATGCAACTATTTTCTTCTGCAAGAAGCAGTGGACGGGCAGCCCAGGGCCTTTTTGACCACACGTGTGGCTGAGGTCAGAAAATTGTACAGCTAAATACAGAAGTGCTTCTGGGATCATCTCCTGGCCTTGACCCAGGACCTGACACAGGAAGGTTAGGTTCACTTCCGACAGCTGAAGCCGAAAATGCAGCCACCAGGGATTTCCAGCCCCTCTTTCCTGCTGGGGGATGGGAATTGCTTGGCCAGAGACCTTGTTTGGGGGCAGCCAGACTTAGAAAAATGTGAGGCATTTCCAATCTGCAAGAGGGGTGCATTGGAATCACCAGAGCAACCAAAAGTATCACTGGTGTGTCCAACAACGAGTAAAGATTCTTTTTTCACTCAAAATGATGGTTTAGGGTCTCTAAGCCAATGGATACTGAAGGTTTTTGTATCTTTGACTTAACAAGTATAACAGAAGTGGGGTTGAGACTGAGCGAAGGTGGGAAGCCTGAGGCACAGGCCAGGAAGGGGTGAGGGGAACTGCCATCTACTGACTCCTGGATGTCGGCCTGTTGCTCCCAGACACTGACCTCTTCCCTCGGCAGCCATGGGGAAGATTGTGAGGCCATTTTGCAGAGGCGCAAACCAAGACGTGGCAAGGCGGGAAGTGGCAGTGTGGAGTTGGAGGCTATCTGTAGGAATTCAGGTCCTCTGTGCATATCGCTAAATCAGCTCACTCGCCAGCCAGTGAGTGAAGACACAAAGTTCAGAAAGACACAACAAAGCCTTCAGGCTGGCTGTGCTCTTGCCTTATGAGCACCCCTGCCCTTCTCTGTACAGGACACAGGCTGACCTGGAAACGGTCACAGTCCAGGGAGGGTGAACACTTGACCCAGAGCCTCAGGATAAAAGGGAAGAACCCTGAAGCTGGAAAAGGCTTCCATAGTGGACATTGGGCCTGGTTCCTAATGAATGGGCATTTTCTGGGCAGGGAAGCGGGTGGGGTGGCATTCCCGGCAGCAGGAACAAAAGGCCTGGATTTATGAAGAGGTGGTTGCTTGGAAGAATAAGCAGCATTCAGTGAGGCTGGTGCTGGGGTGGGTGACGTGGAAAGGAGGTCAGCCAGGAGCACACCATGAGGGCCCAGTGTCAGGCCCGGTCACTGCAAATTCAGCTAATCAGATGAGTCACCTGGCGGGGAGATCAGAAAAGAGTTTCTGTCCTGGGAGAACTCAAGAAGGGGAGTGTGGAGATTGGTATCTCAGGGTGAATTAGGTCCCACAGTAAAAGAATGGAGAGCCAGGCAAGAGGATGTAAGCTGAGCCACAGCTCCAGTGGAAGAGGCTGTGTGAGAGGAACGGCTGCCAGAAGAGTGGGGGAGATGTTTCAGCCCCAGGGGTGCTTACTGTACCCCACTTTAATCTTCACAATAACTAAATACAATATGATGCATAAGTGCTCTTATTATCCCCATTTCATGGACAATGAGACTGAGGCATAGAGAGGTTAGGTCACTTGCCCAAGGCCACACAGCTCGGCGAGATAGGACCCCCCAAACCCTATATTAAAATCACCCAGCTAGAGAGTGGCAATGCAGACATAGAAACTCCAGTTTGTTTCCAAAGCTTATGTTTTTAACCAGGAGAACCTTGAGCCTGGCCAGTAGAATAGAAATTAAGCAGGCCTGTAATCTTAGCACTCTGGGAGGCTGAGAAAGGAGAATCCCTTGAGCCCAGGAGTTTCAGACTAGCCTGGGCAAAAGCAAGACCCTGTCTCTACTAAAAAAATTTTTAAAATTTGGCATTGTGGCAGATGTCTGTGGTCCCAGCTACTTGGGAGGTTGAGACAAGAGGATCACTTAGGCCTAGAAGTTTGCTGTGAGCTAGGCTGATGCCACAGCACTCTAGCCTGGAGAACAGTGAGACTCTGCCTTGAAAAAAAGCCCTGTGTCCGTGTAGCAGAGTCTAGGATGTGTGGGGCTCCTGGGCACTTAGGTACAGAGAAAGTAGGGCTGGGGGGACTGCAGGAGAGGCTGAATCTGCATGTGTTTGTGGGAATGAATGCTGTGCTAAGGAGCTTGTTCTGTAATATGCAGCTTACTGGACTTTATTCTCTGAGGCTCTGTACCTTATTTTCAGAAGAGAAGTTTAATTCTCTTAAGCTCAGAACTGAATGTTGGAGAAAGGCTTTCTGGGAGCATCAGAAGGCTATGTCCTACATGTGGCCCAGGTGTAGAGGCAGCCCAGGCTGAGCAGGGGCCCGGAGGGAGACCCTCAAACCTGCACATGGCCATTCTGAGGACAACAGGAAGGGAGAGGTCTCCAGGGAGGTGTCCTCTGGGCTCCCTGGGCTCTGTGGGCATGAGAGGGGGTGGAAAGAGAGTGAAAGGCACAGTCCTTCCCTCCAAAGATCCAAGATCCTCCTGGAGAAGTTTGTCTCCTAGGATGGCAGTGAACATAATGCAAGTTGCCCGTCCCAGGTGGAGGGCTCTAAGGCCCTAAGGCCCCAGGGAGGGTGGGACTGGGAGGTGGTGGGCTGGACAGACTCTGAAGGATAGGAAGCAGTTAGCCTGAGACCAGGAGCAGGCAGAACATGTGGGGTGTAGGTACACAAACAGGAAGCAGCAATGGGGAGACAGGACCACGTGAGGCCTAACACTGTAGGGACAAATAGGACTGGAGGCTGTCTGCCTGCACCCTGGAATCAGAGCCCATCCCAAAGAACAGAGGGGACAAGAAAGCTCGGAAAGACACAACAAGGCCTTCAGGCTGGCTGTGCTCTGCCCCATGGCCACCGTGGTGCGGGCTTCGTACCTGCAGGCTCATCATCAGCTCACCTGCGGGGTCCAGCCTGTTGCCTGGCAACCAGGAAGCAACAGGACAGCCCTGTCCTCGAGTCTCCATCCTAGAGTAGCCGTATTTGCTGATGAAATAAATCCTGACAAAGCAGTTTGCCAACCCTGGACTGTCACAGACTACATGGAACAAAGCCCTTTGTACCCAAGTTGGCCTTCCTTGTGACATCGCCCCTGGCGGTTTTGACCACAAGGGGCAGTGTGGTTCCATGGGACATGAACAGATGTTCTGTTTTCCTAGAGAGAAGGAGGCATTCCACTGGCAAATAAATTTCAGAATCAAGCTATTAAAGTAAAATAGATTAGTAACTTAAGTCCTATAAGACTTCTAGGGGCTCTTAAGATACTGAAATGCATTGGGTAACTCTAAAAGGAACATATAAAATACAGTATTGTCCCAATTTGGGGGGCTTTAGAGCACTTTTTAAAAAATTTCCAGAATATTTTGAGGGACAACTGTTCGAGGAATCACGCCTTGGGAAACCCTCCTCCCAAATCCTATTGGAATTACAGTCTGTCTCCCCTCCCCACTGGGCACGCATCACATAACTCTGTCTAGTATTACCAGGTAATATTTCATCTGTGCAGCAGCCTCATGTAGGTCACAGGCAGGGATCCCATCTTGTCACATGTAGCCTCCTCACCATCTGTGAGATATTTAATAACGACGGATTGCCTGGGTGGTAACCTTCAGATCACGCAGTTTGTAGGCTGTGTTTATGGCTTGTTGGTGTCAACTGCTTTGGACTTTGGCTGATTTGAACTTAGTAACCAAAAAAAGTGTGTTCCCAAACAGCTACCACCCACCACAGCTTTCTCCTTCCTTCTCCACCCCCAACCCCCACTCTGTGTGACCCCACCGTGTCACAGGGCAGCATGATTGCCTAAATTAGGTTCTCTGAAAATTGCTTTCCTAGGGTTTCCTTCCTAAAACAGCTGAAAGGAAGCAAGACTTGATCCTAAGTATCCTGAAACCTCCTCATAACTCTCTCCACTGTCCAGCAAGATCTGGAAGATGAACTTCAGCCCAAAGGTGGGTGTTACTGAAATGCTGGCAGGACCTCAGATGCTGTGAGCTGCTCCCTACACCATGGTGCCCACAGCCTAAATCTCAGTGGAAAGGAAGGGAAGGGAGGCTGCTTTAATAAACCCAGAGCTTCCTCCTCCTGTAGCTTCCTGCCTCAAAAGGGCACTTAGAATTCAAGTCCCCAATCCTTCCTTCCCCTTTCTTGCCTCATGAGACAACATAATGAAGTGAAAACAGCGTGCAAGGCTCTGGACTGCAGAGAGACATACGTGACTCTGAGCAAGTCATTTAGTTTTCACGCCTGCTTGGGACATGATGAACATTGTACCTGTCTCCCCAACACCTGAAGCTCCCTCTCTTGTGAAGTGCAGCAATATCTGGGGAGAACTGGCCTCAAGTCAAGGGCTGGGCCTGATTGGTTCAAGGATAGCACCATTCCCCCTGCTGGTGACTGGCTCTAGAAGGGACATACACCCTGATTCCGGCCAAGGAGATGGGAGGAAATGTCTACTGGAGCCTCTTTCTCTCCCATATCTGTGTGAATGCAAAAGCCACTGTGACCACAGACAGAAGCAGTCTCAGGATGGAACCCACCCCAAGGATGGCTGAGTCAAGACAATCAAAGAATCTGTGTCTTTGCTGGCATTGCTGATCACCTTGTCCAGCCTTCCCAATCCCTAACTAAATAGTTTTTTGCCGCTTTTAAGCCTGCCTGAGATGGGCTTGTGGCCCTAGCTCTGTAACTAACCCCAGACAGCGGTTATACAGGGAAAGGCCGGCATCTGATCACACAACAAGCACTCAGTAAAATTTTGCCTTTTCTTTCATGCCTACATAAAAGTAATCCTGAAAATGTGACCCAAGAGAACCCCTTTTCTTCCACTCAGCAGTTAACTCAAGTGCTCAAGAGGGCACTGTGCTCCCCACATGGTGGCAGACTCATAGTAGGTCTTCATAAATGGCTCTTAGCTTTTGATCCCAGTATTACTGGGTACTGGATGGGTGTGGAAGATGACAGCAGACTTATTGCAGACACCAGTGATCAGGTCTTATTTCTAGACTCTGGGACAAGCAGCAGGGCACGGGTCTCCCCACCCCCAGTCGTCGCCCCTGCTCTCTAGGATCTCTGCTTCTGGGAAGCTGGAGAAGTCTGTGGCCGATCACCTACAAGGCAAACCATCTGAGGAATGTCTGGTATTTAGGGTATGTGGTGTGGTGTGGTTTGTTTTTTCTGTTCATCATCACTTGGGATGGAAATCTTTAACTATTTTGTCTGGAGGCATTAGCATGGAGCTGAAGACCCCAGGGTGTGGGAGAGGGGAGGAAGTAGGACAGCTGGACCTTTACTCTCTTCCTGGGACTGGATGGTACCATCCCTGACCAGACTGTTTTGCTCAGGCTCTGACCACCCCTCGCCCCAGATCCCTCCCAGACAACAGAGTTGAATGAGCAGCAGCAGCAGAAGCAGTGGGAAGACATGTCCGTGGGGAGGGAATCACTGGAGGCGACAGGGAAGCAGCCAGCAGGGAGGTGGCCGAGCCACTTACAACAGGGATAGTTGCTCTTTACCTTCAGGTTCTAGCTTATTAGCTCTGCACAGGGGACAGAGTCTGGGCTGCAGATTCTGAGACCCGAGTTCTAGATCTGACTGGGGGATCTTGGGCATTTTTCTTGACTTCTCAGAATCTTTTAGTTTTCATGTGTAAACAGGCCTTTTGGCCTACCTCCAGCTGAGTCTGGATGGAGCACATCCTTGATGTTTGACAGCTACCAATTATTTGAATTAATTATATACTGGGATTGAAACTAGTAGATTAATAACTGTATGCTCACATGAGAGAAACACTCAGTTAAATTCAGGTGGGGGAGGGAGAGAAGGGGTTGGGTGTGTCCCCATCCAGCAGGTTCACTGCACAGGTACATGGCACATTTCCTGGATGAAGGACACAACTATAACTCGGACTTTAACCTCACAAAGGCAAACTATGTAACCTAATTGTATGTACCCCCTATTAATCTGAAGTTTTTTAAAAAAATTATCATACTCTGCAAATTATTATTTGTATATGATATATTCTTGGAGTCAAAGTATACGCCTTCTTTTTTCTTGTTACAGTTTTATATATTTTAGGACAGAGCGATAAGTGTGTCCTTCACCCTGAAAGTGTGCAATGTGTCTGTAGATTATGAATTTACCCATTCCCTCCTGCACCCTCCTACCTCCTTGAATTCTGCTGAGTCTTTCTTCCCTATGTGCACGTGAGTGTTGATCAACTAGTTCAAATTTGGTACTGAGTACATGTGGTGTTTGTTTTTCCGTTCTTGAAATACTTCACTTAGGGGAATGGCCTCTAATTCCATCCAGATTGTTACAAAAGATACTACTAGGTCATAGTAGTATCAACAGGAACAACATTTTTTGTTGTCTTTATTGGTTGAGCAGTAGTCCATGGTGTACATATACCACCTTGTATTAATCTGTTCATGTATTGATGGGCACTTGGGTTGTTTCCACATCTTTACAATTGTGAACTGTGCTGCTGTAAACATTTGAGCACGGGGTGTCTTTATGATAAGATGACTTTTTTTTTCTTTTGGGTAAATACCTAGCAGTTTGATTTCTGAATCAAACGGTAGGTCTATTTTTGGTTCTCCATACTACTTTCCATAGAGGCCATACTAGTTTGCAGCCCCCCAGCAGTGTAAGAGTGTTCCTTTCTCTCCACGTCATCCTCACCAGCATCTGTTGCCTTTGGACTCTTTGATATGCATCATCATCACTGGAGTTAGATGATATCTTAGTATGGTTCTGATTCTCATTTCCCTGATGATTAGAGACATTGAACATTTTTTCATGTGCTTGGTAGCTGTTAGTCTAGCTTCATTAGGAAGAAAAGCTTTCCTTTGTAAAGACCAGTTATAAAACTGAAAGAGTTAGGAAACTCCTTAAACATATGAGAATATCTAATCATGGTGTACTTTGTATGTAGGGACCTGGTAATCCTTGGCGTCATAGGTGGCAAAATCTTTATGTAATAAAGTGCAATTGCATGCTATTTAATTAATCAGATAGTAACCTACTGTACTTGAATAATTTGTATAATGTGCGATGAACCTATTATTTAGCTAACTATTTTCACCACAAACTTGTAAAACTTACAAGTGCTTGCATGACAAAAAGACATAATGTACTAGATTCCCTACTAGGCTCTTTATAAGTATTATTATTTTCCTCATCACAGCTAATATTTATTAAGTACTTACAATATGGCAGTCACAGTTCCAAGGGCTTTTTTTCCCTAATATTGACACATTTAACCCTATAAGGTAGGTACTAACTTCATTTTACAGATGAGAAAATTAAGGCACAATAAAGTGAAATGCTTTCTCTAAGTTCGTACAGCTTAGAAAACAAAAGATCTGAGAAGCAAACCTAGGCAGCCTGGTTCAGAATCTGTATCCTCAACCACTGTGCTCTAGTACCATACATTATTTTATTTTCATATAACAAGTGAGGGTTTTACCTCCATTTTATGGATGGAGGAAATTGAAACCGATAGAAGTTGTATAAATCGGCCAAGATTACTCAGCTTTTAAAAGGTGCAGCCAAGACTTAAACCTGGCTGCGCTATCTCAAGGTTTCCACTACATCAGGCCAGCTCTTGACAGATTAATATACCCAGAGAGAGAAGACTTCAGACTTGTGGGGTGGCCACCCCAGTTTGATGGATTTGATCTTGAAGGTGTCCATGGGTAGGCATGATGAACTCAATTCCCTCCCGTCCCCTTGTATTAGCTCATCTACTGCCTTCATATTAGAATTCTTGTTTCTCCATTCTTGTGATTTTACTAAGAAGAATATGTTCCACCTCCATCTAGGTTAATATGAAAGATGTAAAGTCTCCATCTTTTTTCAGCGACTGAATAGTATTCCATGGTATACATATACCACAGTTTCTTAATCCATTCCTGTGTTGGTGGGCATTTAGGTTGTTTCCACACTTTGGCAATTGTAAATTGAGCTGTAATAAACAGTCTACTGCAAAGGCCCGTATGATAAAAGGATTTTTTTTTTCTTCTGGGTAGATGACTAGTAATGGGATTGCAGAATCAAATGGGAGGTCTAATTTGAGTTCTTTGAGGATTCTCCATACTTCCTTCCTAAAGGTTGTATTAGTTTGCAGTCCCACCAGCAGTTTAAAAGTGTTCCCTTCTCTCCACATCCATGCCAACATCTTCAGCTTTGAGACTTTGTGATGTGAGCCATTCTCACTGGGGTTAGGTGATCTCTCAGGGTGGTTTTGTTTTACATTTCTCTGATGATGAGGGATGGTGAGCATTTTTTCATATGTTTGTCAGCCATTCCTCTATCTTCTTTAAACAAAGTTCTATTCATGTCTCGTTCCCTAACATGTGGTATTATTGGGTCTTTTTTGTTGATTAATTTGAGTTCTCTGTAGATCCTAATTATTAAGCTTTTGTCTGATTCATAATATGCAAATATCTTTTCCCATTCTAAAGGTTGTCTATTTGCTTTGGTTGTTGTTTCCTTAGCTGTACAGAAGCTTTTCAGTTTAGTTAGGTCCCATTTGTTTATTTTCGTTGTTGCTGCAATTGCCACAGAAGTCATCTTCATAAAATCTTTCCCCAGGCTGATATCTTCAAGTATTTTCCCCATACTTTCTTTGAGTTTCATGCCTTAGATTTAAATCTTTCATCCATCTTGAATCAATTTGTGTAAATGGTGAGAGGTGTGGGTGTAGTTTCAGTCTTTTACATGTGGTTCGCCTAGCACCATTTATTGAATAGGGATACTTTTCCTCAATGTATGTTCTTGTTTGGTTTATCAAAGATCAGATGACCTTAAGATGTTTGTTTCATCTCATGGTTTTCTATTCAGTTCCTAATGTTAATGCCTCTATTTTTGTGATAATAGCATGCTGTTTTGATCACTATGGCCTTGTAGTATAGCTGAAAGTGATAGGCTATAAGGTGATACTCCTGACTTTGTTTTTATTACCAAGAATTGCTTTGGCTATAAGGAGTTTCTTCTGGTTCCATACAAAATGAATTATTTTTTCCAAATCGTGAAAGTATGATGATGGTATTTTAATGGGGATTGCATTGAATCTGTAGATTGCTTTGGGTAGTACAGACATTTTCACAATGTTGAGTATTCCCAGCCATAAGCATGGAAATTTGTCAATATCTTCTGCTATTTCTTTTCTTAGGGTTTTGTAATTTTCTTTATAGAGATCCTTCACCTCTTTTGTTATGTATATTCCTAGGTATTTCATTTCTTTTTTCTTTTCTTCTTCTTCTTCTTCTTCTTCTTTTTTTTTTTTAAGTTACTGTGAAGGGAATTGTGTTCTTGATTAGCTTCTTATTTTGGCTGTTATTGGCATATACAAAGGCTACTGACTTGTGGACATTGATTTTATATCCTGAGACATTGCTGCATTTTTTGATGACTTCCAAGAGTCTTATGGTTGAGTCTTTGGGGTTCTCTAAGTATAAGATCATATTGTCAGCAAAGAGTAAGAGTTTGACCTCCTCTTCCCCCATTTGGATGCCCTTTATTTCCTTTTCTTGCCTGATTGTATTGGCTAGAACTTCCAGCACTATGTTGAATAGTAGAGATGATAGAGGACAACCTCATCTGGTTCCAGTTCTAAGTGTAAAAGCTTTCACTTTTACTCCATTCTGTATAATATTACCTGTGGGTTTGTCATAGATGGCTTTTATCAGATCAAGAAATGTGCCACCTATACCTAAATTCTTAAGTGTTCTAATTAGGAAAGGATGCTGAATTTTATCAGATACTTTTTCTTCATCTATTTAGAGGATCATATGGTCTTTGTTTTTGCTTCCATTGATATGATGAATTACATTTATGGACTTGCATATGTTAAACCAGCCTTGCATCCTTGGGATAAAACCTATTTGATTGTGATAAATAATTTTTTAATGGGTAGCTGTAGTCTGTTGGCTAGGATTTTATTGAGAATTTTTGCATCTATATTCATTAGTGGAATTGGTCTGAAATTCTCCTTTTGAGTTGGCTCTTTTCTTGGTTTTGGTATCAGGGTGATATCATAGAATGTGTTGGGGAAGATTCCTTCCTTCTCAATTTTTTGGAGTAATTTCTGCAGTATGGGTATAAGCTCTTCTTTGAATGTTGGATAGAATTCTGGTGTGAAGCAGTCTGGACCAGGGCTTTTTTTTTTGTTGGGAGATTTTTTTATTGTTTCTTTGATCTCAGTGCTTGAAATTGGTCTGTTCAAGAGATCTAGTTCATCTTGATTAAGTCTAGGGAGAGGATGTGATTCCAGGTATTGATCTATTTTTCTCCACATTGTCAAATTTCTGGGTATAGAGTTTGTTATAGTACTCAGAGATGATCTCTTGTATCTGTGTGGCATCTGTTGTTTTTCCTCTTTATCTTTCTGATTGAGGTTATTAGAGAGTTTACTTTTCTGTTTCTAATTAATAGGACCAAAGGTATATCAATTTAATTTATTTTTTCAAAACAACAACTTTTGTTTCATTAATTTTCTGAATGATTTTTTGTTTTCAGTTTCATTCATCTCTGATTTAATTTTGTTGTTTTGTTTTTTTTTTTCATCTGCTGAGTTTGGGATTACATTGTTCTTTTGCCAATTCCATAAAATAGTTCATGAGTCTGTTGATATGCTCACTTTCTGTTTCTTGAATGTAGGCCTCTAAAGCAATAAATTTCCCTCTTAAGACTGCTTTTGCTATATCTCATAGGTTTTGGTAGCTTGTGTCTTCATTGTTGTTATGTTTGAGGAATTTAGCAATTTGTTCTTTTATCTCTTCCTGAAAACAACTATCATTCAGCATAAGGTTGTATAATTTCCAAGTCTCTGTGTGGGGATGAACCTTTTTGTTGGACTTGAGTTCCACCTTTATTGCCTTGTGGTCTGAGAAGATACAAGGTATAATTTCTATCCTTTTAATTTTGCTGAGGTTTGATTTGTATCCTAGGATGTGGTTGATTTTGGAATATATACCATGGGCTGATGAGAAAAATGTATGTTCCTTAGCTTTGGGATGGTATGTTCTTTATATGTCTGTTAATCCCATTTGTTCTAGGGTCACATTTAAGTCCTTTGTATCTTTGTTTAGTTTCTGTTTAGAGGATCTGTCCCATTCTGTCAGAGGGGTGTTAAAGCCTCTGACTATTATGGTATTATGGGATATCATATTTTTCAGACCCGTCAAGATCTGTCTCATAAATCTGGGAGCATTTATGTTGGGTGCATAAATATTTAAAATTGAAATGTCTTCTTGTTGTATTGTTCCCTTGATCAGTATAAAGTGTCCATCTTTGTCTTTCTTAACTTCAGTTGCTTTAAATCTGCTTGTATCTGAAAATAAAATTATAGACCCTCCTTTCTTCTGCTTTCCATTTGCTTGAAATACTGTTTTCTGTCCCTTAATCCTGAGTTTTGATTTGTCCTTCAAGGCTAGGTGTATCTTCTGGAGACAGCATACAAATGGCTTGTACTTTTTTATCCAGTTGTCCAGCCTATGCCTCCTCAGTGGTGAATTCAGTCCATTGATAAGGGTAGTGGAGTTCTGTTCATCTTATTTTGTGAAAGTCCGTTGTGCAGTTTTATCCTTTGCACCATTGTGGAAGCTAAGTTTTGACTTTTAGCTTCTGGGTGTCTCCTTTGCTGGTGGTTCATTGTGGTGGTCAGTGTTGAGAATAAGTCTAAGTATTTCCTGTAGAGTTGGTCTGGTGACAGATTTCCTCAGTGCTTGTATATTTGCAAAAGATTTGATTTCTCTATCAATTTTGAAGTTTAGTTTAAGAGGATATAGAATTCTGGGCTGAAAATTGTTTGTTTTAAGAATATTGAAGGTGGGCTCTGCGCCTATGGCTCAACGGGCTAAGGCACCAGCCACGTATACCTGAGCTGGCAGGTTCGAATCCAGCCCAGGCCCACCAAACAACAATGACAGCTGCAACCAAAACATGGCTGGGCGTTGTGGCGGGCGCCTGTAGTCCCAGCTACTTGGGAGGCAGAGGCAGGAGACTCGCTTGAGACCAGGAATTGAAGGTTGCTGTGAGCTGTGTATGCCACAGCACTCTATCCAGGGTGATAGCTTGAGGCTCTGTCTCAAGAAAAAAAAAAAAAAAGAATATTGAAGGTGGATGACTTTGCTGTCCTGGCTTGGCAGGTTTAGGTTGAAAAGTCTGCTGTCATCCTAATGGCTCTGCCTCTGTAGATAAGATAGTACTTACTCCTGGCTGCTTGCAGAATTTTTTTCTTTCATCTTGACTTTGGACAGGTTCATTACCATAAGTCTTGGAGAGGCTCTGTTTGAGTTGAGATGACCCAGGGTTCAATATCTACCTGAAAGGAGTGTGTCGGGGTCTTCAGTAAAACTTGGGAAGTTTTCATTTATGATAGTCTCCAATCAGGCTTCCATTCCTTTGGGACAATCTTCTTTCCCTTCAGGAGTCCTTATTATTTGTATATTTGAATGCTCATGAAGTCTCATAGTTCTTTAAGCACCTATTTTGCTTTCTCTCTCTTCTTTCCTGCCTCTTTAACTACCTGGGTTAACTCATAAACTTTATCCTCTAACTCTGAGGTTCTTTCTTCTCCATGGTCTAACCTATTTTTGATGCTTTCTATTGTATCTTTACATTCCCTGATTGTCTCCTTCATTTCCTTAAGTTCCACCACATCCTTTCTATATTCTATGTCTTTTATTTATTTTTTTTTTGCAGTTTTTGGCCGGGGCTGGGTTTGAACCCACTACCTCTGGCATATGGGGCTGGCACCCTACTCCTTTGAGCCACAGATGTCGCCCCCTTTCTATATTCTCTATATCTCTTGTCTGACTTTTGGTTCTGTGTTTCCATTTTCTTGTCCATTCCTTTTATTGTCTTTAACATCCATATTTTAAATTCCCCTTCTGTCAATCCATTAATTCTTTATAGGTGGAGTCTTCTACAGTAGCTGCCTCATGGTCCCTTGGGGGAGTTGCTCTCTTTTGGTTTTTCATGTTGCCTGAATTTTTTTGTTGTTTCCTCCTCCTGTGTTCTTTCTTCTTGTTTATCTCCTTATCTTCCTTTTCCTTCTCATCGCCTCCTTTGTTTCTTGATGACAGTATGTTGCAATATGTCTCCGGGACACCAGGTGGCGCTGTGGGTTTTTTGGAGACAGAGAGCACATCCAGCAACCTCTATGGTCCTTATCATATGATAATATGGCAAAAAAGAAGAAAAGAGGCAGAAAAGAAGAGAGAGAAAGCAGAACAGGTGCTTAGAGAACTATGAGACTTCATGAAGCGTTCAAACATATCAGTGATTGCCTGATTATTTCCTGACCCTGCTGGGTTGGGATCATAAAGGTCACAAGAATCCTTCAGGGGCAGGTCTCACAGTGCCCCCTGACACTAGTTCCTATGGGGGGCAGGAGTCCCTCAGCCTGTCCCAAGAGTGGAGTTATGATCCTGGCAGGCAGAATTAAGATGGCTGTGCTTTAGGCACCTACTAAGACCTTCTCCCAACCTTCCCACAATGACCACTCCCTGGCCACCAAGACCTTCTCAGTATGGCTGCCTTGCCAGCCACCAAACCTATGGCAAATCCACTCCAACCTGTATTTAAATCTGTTTGCTGTATACTGATTAAGTCCGCACACTCTTCCAAGCTTTGCACTCAATGCTCAGCTTCCCCCAACAACAGAAAACTCCAGAAAGGCTTCCTCCCATCCTGGACCTCTATGGGGGGCCAGCCAATCCTGGCTGGTCTCAATCTCTTGCCTAATTCATCAGATTTCCACTGTTCCAGATTATGCAATGTATCCAGCTCACCACCTCCTCGCAGTGCTCCCTGAGCTGTTACTCTAGGTAAGGCCCCTGTGCTGGGTATGGGTAGGTTCTCTTTTTTCCCTGGTTGTTCTAGGAGAACTGAGCTGAACGATCCTACTGGTACGCCACCTTGCTCTGCCCCCCAATTCAATTTTTAATATAGAATATTGATTTCACTGAAAGAAAAAAATGCTACAATTAAGATTGTAAATTACTTACGGAAGTGATTATCCTATAAGGTAGCAAAACTACAACCTGTGGGTTATAATCTATCTTACCAGAGAAAATCACGGCACTGTTGCACAAAGATCGTTTGCATCCTATGAGTCTCCTGCAACTTAGTAACCACTTGAAGTAACACGGTGTCCTTATCAAAAGAAAAGATGAGATCTGAACAAAGGATTATATCCCCAGAGGACTTCAGAAGCCTGGAAAAGTCCTCTGGGCCATGCTCCATGTAGTTTTCCTTGGCATAACTTCAAGTTTGGGATGTTTTTTCTATACGAAGGGCCCTGAACTGATGCCCAGCTGTGGCCATTGTACCCTCAAGGAACACAATATTCAGGATGAGAGACTGACCACCAAGGTCAAATGGGGACCCCTCATCCATTCTGTGAGCTTGTGCAAATCCCCTATACTCTCTGAGCCGTATTTTTAACATTTGTAAAGATGGTTTTAAGTTTTTTTTAAAAATGAAAGAACAGTACCCTCTGTTCAAATTCACAGAATTTTTGCCAGTATTAACCAAGAGTGAATCTAACAGGACAAGGATAGTCATTGCTCTGGCTTCCTATTTAAGGGGTCCAGCCATTGGCTTCAACCAATGATGTCAAGAGACGCCCTTGATGGAAAACCCTTAATGTGGCAGGGGAAAGATGATGAGGCCCTCAACTTTGGCGAGGCTGTGGCAAACACTGACGCCTCCAAATGAGACGTGCCGCTGTGAGCCAAGCTGGCAAACGAGGGCACAAATGCCTTAGAAGACCCAAGTCACATTAATGATCCTGTGTTTTTGACAATGAAGCCTCGGAGGGACACAGTGACCCAGTGTCATCTCACCAGCCATCCCATGGTGAGCTCAGAAGGGGACATATGTCACAGTCTTAATCAACAATTGGCAAATTTTTCCTTGAAAGGGCTAGATGGTGAATATTTGAGTCTTGGCAGGCGACAATAGCCTCTGTTGTTGCATTTTAAAAATTTTTGCTTCTTGTTATGTATTTGGGTGTTTTTTTTTTTAAACAACTTTTTAAAAATGTAAAAACCATTCTTGGCTCCCTGATTGTACAGAAATAAGCAGCAGGCTAGATTTAGCCTGTGGGTTACAGACTGCAGCCCCAGGTATCACTAGCTTATTTGTAAATAGTGGAAAGAGCTGACTTTGAATCCTGCTGTCCTCCCCTTCGAGCTGCATGAGCTTGAACAAGCCTGCTCACTCCTCTGAGCCTCAATGTCCTTTCAGTACAATTCTTGCATGAAATACTCATTGTATGTCTACTATCTTGTCAAGCACAAAAGCCAGGCTTATGAGGCTGAAATAAAATGAAGAAGTCCCAGCGCGTGAAAGGAATGGGGCAGAAGGCACACCGGATACTGCTTTGAACCCTAAAGTGGGTTGGGCTGCCTTGAGCAGGAGACCGTGAAAGGGCAATTCAGATCCACCATGGTGGCAACAAGCCAGGGACTCATTGTGTTTGTCAGGGTGGGTCCCAAGCACCTGTATTTTTTAAAGGCTTCCTCCAGGAATCTGACCCACACCCAGGGTTGAGGAACCCCTGAGATTGTTTCACAGGCCCGCAGGTTTGTGGGTCCAGGGGCACATGATCCAGGTGGTCTGATAACTGTCATTCCTGCAGACAGCATGGCATCTTCCCAGTGACCTCATCCCCACACGTGCCCAGCTAAGCTCGGCGTCCTTCAGAGCAAAGTCTTTTCCCCAGTTCACTAAAGGGGAACCTGTCTGTGTTTAAAGCACTGACCTGAAAGACTTTCATGTCAAAATGAATGCATTTTGGGGAGAGCACAGAAATGGTAGCAGCAGTCATAGCCAGATCTCACACTGCAACCATGCAGGGAAGGAAGCTGGCATTTGGGAGCCAGGTCTGCATGGACTCACTGTCCGACAGCTGTATCAGGCCCCGGCCCTGTTCACAGATGCACACACTGAAGCTCAGAGACATTATGCACTGGCCCCAGGCTGCAGGGTTAATACATGATTTAGATCGAGAAAGACAGAGAGGTCCAGCAAAGGTCCAGCAAGACTTCTTTCTCCTATGAGTTATGCTCCTGTACAAGTCTTGGACATCATGAATAGATCTTGGAAAGTGACTAAGTGAAACATCAGACAGTAGGTCCTAAAATAATGTCATTTCGTTCAAAGTGGTTTCATTGTAATGTCAGTGAGGGAAAAACTGGGTTTCCTCCTACATCATTTTGCTTAAAGTCACAGTTTCCAAGAACCTATCAACTTCTTTATGTGAGGAGGCACTGCAGTTTCACTGGCACTTCCCTTTGGGCATTTTCTCTACGGCCATAAAGTCAGGACAATGGAACATTTATGCAAAGGATTTTCAAGTGGAATTTTTTTTTTTCATCTCAAATACTCAAGGTTAACTCATGCAGTTTAAGATGCAAATTCCTCTTCCCACCTGGGACAGTTCTGACCCTGAGATGCCCAGGTTGTCAGTAATTCTATGCTTTATCCAGTCCGTGTGTTCCCTGAAAAGATTAACTGAAGAATATCATTACGTGAATTAACATGATTTGAAGGGGATCTCTGGGTATGTTTTGGAGGTTTTTGTTTGTTTGGGGCTTTTTGTAAATAGGAGAATTCTTCTGCAAACAGAATGATCTGCCTTTATTTGATTTGCAAATGTGAATTTTGGCATATTGGGTTTTCTTAATTGTGTCTGTAACTTTGGCTACTGTTTCTTTAGTGACAGTGTCCTAGATTGTCACGGATGGAGTTTATGCAGTGTGAACAGGACTCTGTGGTCCCTAAAAGGGCAGCAGAGAGGACTTCCTGTTTCTCCAGGACCTCTCTGCCAGTCACTGCCTGGGCAGATCACTTACGCTACTGTGTTCATTACCCACAAACACTGCGCCACACAGGTTGTATCGTCCCCATTTTACAGACAAGGAAATCGAGGTGCAAGCTCGTAAATATGTGGAAGGGTAGAAATGGCATTTCAACCCAGCTTAGTCTGACTCCAGAGCAAGTTTTCTCATCATTGAAAAATTGAGACTGAGAAACTCCATCCTTCACCCCTCCATCCCCTGCCTGAATGCCTTCAATAAATCTAAATTCTAGGTTGACGTGAACATATTTTCTATTAACCCAGCCCCCCTTTCGCACAGAGGGAGATGGAGCTGAGTTGGACAGGCCATGGCTACACATGAGGCAGCCCCTCCCTAAAGCTGGGACCCGGCTGTGCCATTTAGTGCTGTGCCCACACCCAAGGTGGCCTGCGGGGCAGAGTTATCTGAGCATCTAAGTCCCCTGGAACTCTGGCACTGCCCTCTGCTGGCCGTGCCTCAGCGTCCTCATCGGTAGAGTGGACCTGCTGCTGCTGCCTGCGTAGCAAGTGGGCAGAAGGGGCAGGGACCACCCTACCCTCACATGGTCCTGGCAGTTGAGGGACCCTCATAATTAGGACCTTCCTAATCAGTGGACACCCTCCCAGGCAAACTCCCACTGGACATCTACCCTGTAAGTCCAGAAGGACATTTTCTAAATGAAAACTTCATTTCCAGGCTCTTACCTGAACACACCATTCCTGGGCCCCTGATTCCATAAGGGCCATGGGGAGGCCAAGGCCATGCAGGGGCAGGTGAGTGGGAGACAATACAGGAACACCCTTGGGGGCTCCCTACCTCCCCAGAGGCCTTGCTGGCTATGAGGCTGCTCCTCATTCCCATATCCTCCCCACCCGTCAAAGTGGGAGGTCCAGCCCCTTCTCGGCACAGAGACTCCTGAGGAGTGGAAGGAGCTGGAAGCCACCGCTCCGGGCTTGGCTCCTGCCTCTGCTGCTGGCAGGCTATGGACACTGGCAGACAGCTAACTTACCTCTCTACCCTCAAACAGCTGCAGCAAGATTAAAAGGAGGTCATTATTAAAAGAGTCTACTCCATGGATCAGTGATTCTCTAAATTTAGTGCCGGTCAGAATCACCTGGAGGGCTTACGGCACTGGTGCTGGGGCCCAGCCCCAGAGAGTCAGACTCAGCGAGTTTGGGGCAGGGCCCAAGAGTTTGCATTTCCATCCCATTCCCAGGTGATGTTGGCACTGCTGACCCAGGAGCCATACTTTGAGAGTCATTGCCCCAGATACAGCTCACGTCTTATTCCTATTCTGTCACTGCCAGTGCTCACGTGGCCGGCCCTGGGGTCAGTTCACCACGTTGGTACAGATGGAAGGCCTCTCTGACTATAGCCCTTCTAGGCCGGGAGACCCAGCTGCTGCTGGAGACGTGGGCCCTCTTCCTCCAACGAGTCCTCACATTGAAAAAGAAGGACCCTGACAGAGGTGCAACATGGGTGTCAACACTGGCAAAATTTCACCTGCTGATGAATCCCCAGAGGAGCTTTAGAAAAGATGAATCTGGCACCTCCAAGGCAGACTGACTCAGTGGGTGCCTGGGGCGAGGCAGCCTCTGCCTATGTTCATAAGCACCCAGGTGGCCCTGGAGCAGGTGCGCCCTGGGGAAGCCTTGCTCTCCTTGAAGCAAAGGGAGAATAAAGTTCTGTGTCCTCTTGGGCAAAGCTCAGCTGATGCAGAAATCAGCGTCTGAGCCTCCTTAGGTTCTCATGGAGCAAGGTGGGGTTTGCTCCATGAGAAGGGAAATAAATGAACAGCTAAACTACATAGATGATTAGATTTTAAACCTTGAAGAAGAAACCTCCATTACAATTCTGTTGTTCAATATCACTTCCAGGTTTTATATTTAGAAATAAAAATTATGTAAATTGTATAAAATAAATAAAATGTATATAATCACAGCAAGTAGACTATTTAATGTTCTGCTTTCCTAATGACCAAATTATAGGCATTGCCCAGTTATTTTGTGTGATTCCTTGATGCCTCCCTCCCTGTTTTCCTCCAGGCCAAGAGCACTCAGTCTCTAACATCTGTGGACATCCAGGATGAGGTTGCTGACTGAATGAAGACGCCACACCTATTTTCATTTTTATTTAATTAATTAATTAATTAATTTTTGAAACGGAGTCTCATTCTGTCACCCTGGGTAGGGTGCTGTGGCATCAGAGCTCACAGTGACCTCCAACTCTTGGGCTTAAGCCATCTTCATGTCTCAGTTTTTCTATTTTTGGTAGAGATGGTGTCTTGCTCTTGCTCAGGCTGATCTTGAACTCCTGAGCTCAAGCAATCCACACACCTTGGCTTCTCAGAGTGTAAATAAAACGTATGTAATCACAGTCTAGAAGGGCCATGGTCAGGGAGGCCTTCCACTGGCCTCCACACTTAGTTTATCTTATCCCAAATTTATCTTTCAAACAACGGGCATTTTCTATCGTGCAAGGACTGTCTTAGGAACAAGTTAATATTCTTAGAAATTCCTTGACACATGGGCAGTTAGCTTATAGCCAACTGTTTGTTTTTGTAAATTAGTGCTTCAAGGCTGCTCCTGAATTTTGGGGGGCAGTTCAAAGAATTGAGCTCTCACCCCAGCCCCCATTCTTGCCTGAATAGGAGTTGTAATAACAGTTTTGTTCAAAGGAGCTCCTACCCCTATGGCAAAGGAAAGTAAGCTGACAGGAAGCTTTCAAACAGAAGCATTGCCAGATAGCCCTTAGCTATTCCCCAAAATGAGGCATGTCCCCAGAAGTGGGGATGTGGCCATTTCCTGCAGTGCTTGCTGATGTTTTATAGGAAAGAAAAAACAACACAAGGCTTGCCTTTTTCTAGATGGGAAGAGCTGGCATTTTCTAGCTACCAGACCACCCCTCTGTGTTTATGTGTGCTGGAAACTGCCCCCAGGAGGCCAAACCCACACAAGCTGTGTGTGGGTGAGAGAGGGGAGGGGAAAGGGACAGTGAGGGCCCCCTTGGCCTAGGCAGGAATTAGGGGCATCCAGGGAAGAGGGTAAGAGCCCCAGCAGCTCAAGGTCCTCCCGGGCAGAGCTTGTGGCCGGAGTCTCCTGCGAGCGGCTGCTCCCTGGAGGCACTGCGGGATTCAGAGGCCATCCAGGGCTGTGGTGACCCCCACTTGGGTCCCACACGTGCTGCTCTAAAAGACCCTTGCTTTATTACGAACAGACTTGCCTCCCACTGGCTTGTCCCACAGACAAGTAGTACAGGACCAAGGCCTCAGAGGGTCCAGTTTCCCAGCCTGGATGCTGTCACCCAGCATATCCTAAAGATCGTCACCAAATGGCTCCGATTCCCTTCAGACTTCCTTTGTCAGAACCCTGGGAATCCCCTCTCCCTCCAACCTGCCCTCTGTCACATGTCCTGTGTCTCCCAAAGTCCTCCTAAGCTCATGGCCCTTTCTCTTTCTGTTTCTAGTCCCTTACCCCCAGGTAAGGCCTTGTCCTGAGCCTCACTGCCTCACTAACACTGTGTCCCGAGAGCCAAAACCTCATTGCTCACAGAAGACTACAGAAACGGTTCAGAAACAGGTGAATCTACAGAGGCAGAAAGTAGATTGGCGGTTCTCTGGGACTGGGAGCTGGGGTGGGAGCTGAGATAAATCATGAATGGCACCAGGGGTCTAAGTGAGATGGTGGAAATGCTCTAAACCTGGATGGTGGTGATCATGTGTAACCAGGTTAATTTGCTAAATATCATTGAATTTTATACTTAAATTGGGCGAGCTTCTTGGTGTAGAAATTATAAAATAATATATTACTTATAAATTATTTATTACAGGTATATAAATTATATTATATAATTAACTTGGGTGAATTTTGTGGTATAGAAATTATAAAATAAATATAAAACATATAAATATTATATGAAATATAAAAATGATTTATTATTATAGATATATAAATTATAAATTATGGTATATAAAATATATCATAATTTCAATAAAGTGGTTTATAAAAAATTCTCGCCAATGCCCCTACTTACACAGATCCATTTATTTATTTTTATTTTCTTATTTTATTTTACTTTGTTTATTTTTTAGAGATGGGGTCTTGCTCTGTTGCCCAGGCTGGAGGGCAGTGGTATCATCATAGCTCACCACAGCCTTGAACTCCTGGGCTCACATGATCCACCGATTGCCAGACCAATGAGTCTGTCTGCCTGTCACCCAAGCCAATCAATGGAGAAGCCAATGAGAGATCAATAATTCTACTTTTATTTGCAGAAAAGCCAACAATTTTGGAGAACAGCAAGGCTATCTCTCCCAAGAGCTATTCTGCTCTCCTGTTTTTTGTTGTTACTTTTACATTCTCACAATAAAAGCAGTGTCAGCGATGTTATTACTCATCATAGTGTACATTAAACAGATCCTCATAATATGTTACCAGGTTACATAATATCCCCCAATCTTAAAGTGGTTTTATCGTTAAAGCATTCCTACTCTAGGCTAAATTTATAGTTAGTGCTCTGGGTCAGGAGTTGGGATGGGGAGGAAGGGGCCGCAGATACCAGTGCTGGAGTTATCTGAGGAGCAGGGCCTATTGTTGCTGTACAGAGGCCACGTAGGCTGAGTGCCCTGCAGCTGATTTAAGTCTTAACAGAACATTCCATGATCCTCCCAGAACAAGGAGGTTTGTGAGTTATTGCCACAGGCCCTGTCCTTAGGCCCCCAGCCTCCTATTGGTGGGAGGCTGCCCTGGCACCATGCTCCTTGGAGCATCCAGTCTCTTTATCCATAACAGAAGGACTTGTATATGAATAAACAACTCCAGATGGTGACAGACGGGGTCATCTGGCCCCACCAGGGCCTGTTTAGCAACACCCTGTATGCAATAGTTAATTAGGATAACAGTGGCTGCCATCACTCCCACCTCAGCTTCCTAAATAGCTGGGACTACACTCATGCACCACCAGGCCTGGCTAATTTTATTTTTTTGTAGAGATAAATGTCTTGCTATATTGTCCAGGTTGGTCTTGAACTCCTGGCCTGAAGCAATCCTCCAGCCTTGGCCTCCCAAAGTTCTGGGGTTACAGGCGTGAGCCACATTACACGGCCCTCAGATACATTTAAATATCAGTTTGGGCTCAGTTGAGCCTCCTGCTTTGGGCCAGTTATCTGTATTTTATTCACAGAGAAACTGAGGCATTGAGCAGTAAGTGACTGCCCACAGTCAGTGTTCCAACACTTATTCCTTGAGTGCCCACTATGGGCCAAATACCACAACAGGCACTTTGTGGGAAGAAGCAATGTGACAGAGGAGAGGGTGAGAGCTGCCATTTATCCACTATATCCAGATGCAATCGTGGCCTTGACCCAGTCTCAGACTCTACTGCACAGTGGGCAATGCTGTCTGAGGACATGAGGCCTCAAGTGGGGGAACCCTGCACTGTATGCTGAGACACACTTTTTATTCACACTTCAACATCTCTGAAATCAAGACATGTCCTATAATTGCTGATAGCAGGCAGCAGGCAGTCGTGATGTAGCTGGCTTACCTTCACCTGTGCGTCAGGCTCACAGAATAATGTCAGCAGATTGGAGGAAAATCTCAGACAATGGCAGAATGCTGTTAATTTTTTAATTATGTTTTTAGAAGGAGAGAACTAGAGCCTATGGCCCAGTTATTCTCTTGACCATGTACAAGGACTGAATCTCAGTAGAGTGTGTTAAAGAAAGATGGCATCATTAGCACTCTTGATGTCACCCAGCATCATACTATGCAAAAAACTATAGGCATCAATGTCCCTGCAGCAGAAAACCACTCTAAAAAAAAAGTCAAGAAGAGCTTTTCCAGTAGATATGCGGGGCATTACTGCTCCAGTCTTGGGATTCAATTTAGCTCTCAACTGGGTTTTAGGAGCAGCACCATCATGAAGCTGGGGACAGCAGTGATCAGGGTTAGTGGGGCACAAGCTCTGCGCTTGGAACCAATCTAGGAATCAGAAAGGCTGTCAGGGTGGAGGAAATGGACTCGAGATAAGTTAGAATTAGGGGGGACTGTCTGAGAAAGTTCATATATTCATTCAGCAAACATTTACGGAACCCCTGCTGTGTCCTTCGGAAAGTAGGAGTACTGGACAGAGCATGGGACTCAGGGTCAGGGGCCCTGACTTCATTATCCTCTCCCTGAAACCCTTGCTAGGGGTCTGTGAACACGTTGTCTCCCCGCTCAGAGTCTCAGTTTTCTCAGCTTCAAGGGAGGGGATGATGTTTGGATTGGATTGGCAGTTTTCATACTGAATTTTCTTAGAGTCCAATATTTTTAGGAAGATTCCAGGGCCCTCTTAGGCAGGAGCCTATGAAGGGGAGGACAGAACCCTCCCCCCCCCACCAGCTTCAACAGAGCTGCTCTTATCTGCTTTTTGTATTGGAGGTCCTTGTATAATCCCGTTTGGAAAAAGGATACTGCTTAAAAATGCTTAAAAACCAGGCAGTCTTTCAGGAGCCTTCCGGCCCTGCCCATCCAGGACTATCTGTGCCTGGCCTTGAGTTCTATGCTGGGGAAGTACAGAGCTGGAGGCAGGAGCAGACAGAGGTGGGCAGAGCGCCCTGGGCACAGGGATGCTCTTCTGTCCAGGGTAGAATCCCTTTGCAACCACATTAGAGGAAGGCAGGTCCCCAGGGAAGCCACAGGGTCCAGTGAAAAAGTTGCATGGGCCAGGAGTCAGGAGACCCGACGTCTAGTTCCAGCTCTGTCCCTTCTTCTCTGTGTGAACTTGGGCAGGTTGTTGAACCCCTGCGAGCCCCAGTTCGCTTGAGTCACAGGCTACTTTTGAGAATGAAGTGAGATGGTGATCATAGGACTTGACACACAAATGTCAATGTCATTGCCAAAGAAACATCAAAGCAGAAAAATCCATTTGAAGCTTCCTAACTCCAATCTACCACTTCATCTTCTCTCAAGACACTAGAGAACTGGTGTGGGGGATAGTCCCCAGGAGTGTCCAGAAGACTTTCTAGCCTCATCACCCAGAACAGACAGAGTAGATAAAAAACAATTGAGACAAATTTTTAAAAATTCCAGGGGCCTTTCACCATGTCAGGTCCATAAAAAGTTGTGCAGTAGACTCAGCTTTAGCTGTTCATTCATGTAGAGGTGAAGGGTAAGGACTCATCAGGAAATGTGATGAAAGATACAGTTAAATCTAAGGATGGAATCCAAGGATAGGACAGGGGAGTAGGGATTCAAAATAAGGTGCCAGAAGTTCTCAGAGACCAAAACACGCTGAAAGGGTGCTTGTGTTAGTTGCTAGGGCTGCCCAAACAAAGCATCGCAGATTGGGGGTTTCAACAGAAACATATCTGCTCAAAGTTCTGGAGGTAAGAAGCCCAAAAATCAAGGTATTGACACAAGCGATTCCTTCTGAGGGCTGCAAGGGAAGGATCTGCTCCGGGCTGCTTCTCTGGCTTAGAGACGGGTCTTCTCTGGATGTCTTTTCACATTGCCATCCTAGCTTACCTTGGTCTGAGCCACTCATGGGCACTTACCTGGGGCCGCAAAAAGAGCTGGTAAGGAAATCGTTCCCAGCTGGTAGTAATAGACAGGAAATGCTCATAAGCTATTGTCAGTATTTCAAAAAGCCTACCGGACATCCTAGCTTTTGCTCCTAATGGAACTAAATTAAGTACCTGGTCGCCGATCTGTGAAAGCACCAAAACATACCGAACCAAGTCTGAAATTCAGAGCCACTGAGCTCCAGCCTCTACCCGCTTAGGTGGTTGGCTAAAAGTAAATGGACTCAACAGCTTTCACTAGATGTAAGAAAGGAAAGTCCTTCTTGCTCTGACACAGCTCTCCGGAGCCTCTTGGCACCTATGTGAGGAAGCTGCCCTGACGGAACAGCAGCAGGGACCTGGAGGGCCAGTGTCAGTCATGGGGACGCAAGAAAAATGAAGGATGCCTCAATTTGGAAAGCCCTAGCAAGACTGTGCAAAATAGATATTTTAGTGTAAAACTATGACGCACGGTTCATATTAGACATTGTTTCACAGGTTAGCTGGGAGGATGTGCGGCCATGAGAGACACTGTCAATTCCCTGACCTAAGCGACCAGCCAGACCACAGGGGTAAGAAGCCTGGAAACACTTCCCAAACTCCTGGCCAGCAGGCTTCGGTCAGACTCTACCCATGTGGGATGTACATTGTTCCAAGGATGCAGAAGAGAAGGAGAAGCTGCTGTCTCAGAGGCAGGGCAGCCAGACAGGCAGAAGCTGGGGCAGCCCCTGGAAGTTTTGTACCTGATTTGATTCTCCTTGGGAATCAGCCACTACGGTGGGACTAGAAGCGGAGACCATTCATGGCCACTTCCCTGGGATCTCTGAAGGAGGTCTTTCTGATCCTTCCTTGCCCTGCTCTTGTTAGTTTGTGAATGCCTCTAATTCCTTGCATTCAACCTCTTCTTCCTCTTTATACCTAGAGTAGCTTCTGTTCCTCTGACAAACCCTGATTGATACAGGAGGGTGCAGTCAGTCAAAGCTCATTGATCCTGCTCAAGTTTGGGGACGACACAGTATCTTGATATAGGCATGTAAGTATTTGGCTTTCCAAAGGAGAAGACGAAGCCAAGCAGGTCTTGGCTGAAAATCAAGGCCAGAACAACGTTTCTGTGTATCCCGACGGCCGCCCAGCCAGGGCAAGCCCACAAGTCTGACTTGAACCTTCAGTGAGGCTGACCAGTCTTCATAAACAGTCCAACCTGTTTGTTTTGGGCCAGGATGAAATCAGCATAGTGAGGTAATAATATTGCTGGCCTGCTGGGTGCCTCTGCCCAGGTGTAACAGTGTTAGGCAACATGAAAATGGAGCGTTACCAAGGCATCAGGTTGGAAGATTAGAATTTTTCAACAGGCGAAGGTGCAGCAAATGGGGACTGGGAAGAAATAAACAATAAAGAGTTATATACTTTATAGTGCAAAGGATGGGACCCAGTGAATCAAGGAACAAGGACAAGGGGGAAGGAGGACAGCTCAGAGGCAATGACACAAGAACCTATTATGCACCAGGGGTTATGCTAGGCCAGTGGTTCTCAAACTTATTTAGTCTAGGGACCCCTTTTCACTCTTAAAAATTACCAAGGGCCCCAGAAAGCTTTTATTTGTATCTATTGACATTTATCATTTTATAAATTTAAACTGAGATAGCTTTTAAGAATACATAGCACACATTCTAATAGCTGTCAGAGCCAGTAGCCTCTGACACTACTGTACCCTCATGAGAACATGAGAAAGAAAAAGGCAAATAGCACCTTGGCATTTTTCATGAAAATACATTTGACCACACAGCTACCCTGAAAGAGTGTTGAGGATTCCTGGACCACACTTTGAGAGCCGCTGTGCTAGGATGTTATACATAACTTTGCTCATTTAATTCTCTTAACATCCTGAAATGCATGTGATTACTGTTTCCATTTTGCAGAGAAATTGAAGATCAGAAAGCCCTAGTAACTTGCTCCAGGTCACACAGCACTAAACAGCAGACCTGGACTCAACCCTGTGCTTTCTGCCTCTAGCACCTGCACTTGAGCAGAGGCCTTGACCACGGTAGGGCCGGGGCCAGGAAGAGAGTAGCTGGAGACTCCTCAGGCTGGAACGAGTGGGAAGAAGAGACATTCCCACCAGGGACCTGACTGGCCGTGAGGAGAAGAGGAGTATGTAGACCCCTCTAGTCAGCAAACACGCAAAGTCGGCACACGCCCAACCCTGTGGTCTAGGAGAGGGAGGTGGCAGGGTAGGGGAGAGGAGTAGCAGAGTGGGCTCTGGCTGCCAGAAGGGGCTTTGCCATCTGCTGATGCTGTATGCCTGGCTCTGGCACCTCTGGGGTGCTAGGTGGGAGGTGCCTTATGGTAAAACACCTTGGAGATTCCTTCCCCAGCCCTGAGCCCGCAGTCTTGCATCCAGACTGGAATCTCAGGGTCAGCTGGTCAGCGGAGGTGGGAAGACAGGGCTCCACAGCCAGGGAAGGAACAAAGCTGTCTTCTCGCTAACCCACATGGGCGAATCAGGCCAGAGAATCTGGGGCCTTTTCCAGGACCATAATAGGTGATTTCACTCCAAAGGCTGCCAGTGGGAGTATCAGTTTAAATCCACTGAGAGCAAGTTTTATATTAGAACAGCATTCCATTGCTACTGCCGGCCTTCTGCTGGGGAGCTCTGTTTCCAATCTCAGAGATGTCAAACAATTTTAAAGGCACAGAAACTCAGTTTTACCCAGCCAGGCCGGCATGGGAGGGGGCACGTGATCCCAGGCTTCCCACAGCAAATGCTCACGGAAGCTTCAGGCGGCCCCTAGCCCAGACCTGAGCCCAGATTCTCGTCTCTCCTCTGCTTCTGATTTTGTGAACCTTGCCATACACTCTACGTAATAATCTCAGACTAGAATCTACCCAAGGTGCTGGGAGAGTGGAGGTGGGCATAACATCTGGCCCTGGAATGGTGGTGCCCATAGCTACCACGCAGATCCTTTCATGGAGCCTGGGACTGTCCACGCCCTCGGGCACGCCTGCATTTGCTTATTGGGACACCTAGCTCTGGGGCACACCACCTGGAGTCACAGGCCACGGCCAAGTCCTCTGTGGTCTATACTGCCTGCCAGCCAGGCCTACGCTGTGTGCTGCTCCCGGGCAGGGACGGGCACACTCGGCAGCAAGAGTGACAGTAACAATAGCTGCATCGCACAGCTCTCTGTATGCTACAGACCATCTTGCTGGAGCTTTACTGGAACCTTATGAAGTTTTCAGGTGGTGGTCCTTGCCATTCTCCTTACAGATGAGAAAGCTGAGGCTTGGTGGGGGTGGTCTCTGAGTCACTCTATGGGAAAGCTGGCACTAGGGCCCAGGCTCTCTGCTGGGCAGTGTTCCAAGGTCGAGGTGCAGAGACGGAACACACAGGGCATTGGAGCCAGGGTCAATTGCACCCAGGGCCCCTTCCCACCTTCGCCTCCTCTCTGCTGGCCCACCAGACTTGAGGCCTCCAGGAATCATTCTTGGAGCTTAGAAACATACAAATCAGCAGTTTCAATCTGCTGAGCAATCTGCTTAATTTTAACTCTTGCCCCTCAAATGTAATTAAATGTTAAATTTAATTAAGCATTACTTTTGAACTTAAATGGAGAGATTTAAATATAATAGTTACATTTCTCTTTCCATTTACTCAACTCTTCTATGCCCAGATATGCCCCCTGGTTTCTGGGGTCAGGAGCCTGTCTTCGGTAACCTCAGGAGCATTGGTGGCGCGCAGCTACTCTTTGAAATCCTTGTTGTGATGTGTCCATGGCCATTCAGCCAGTTAACAATGGGCCCTCCGGGAAGGAGAGCCCTGCAGCCTTTCAGGCCCTGCACCCTGCACTCCTGTGCTTGGGTCATGATGAGAAAAGGGGCTCACTTCACTTTGGGGATGTAAGGGAATTGCTTTCTTTGGTGGAGCCACTTCTGGAAAGCAACTATTTGCCCAGACCAGGAGTGGTCTTACCAGGCACAGACCTGGGTGACTTTCAGGGGTGCCTTCTGATTTTGCCATCGCAGGAAGTAAGCCTGGGACTATCCTGAGCCTTTGCTCTTAAAGGGCCTTTTAGCAGGTGTTTGGGAAATTGTGCCCAGGGCAGGCTGCAGGGGCCGGGCAGATAGTCCAAGGGAGCCATGTGAGGCCCCAGGAGCAGGGCCCAGGTTTGATCCAGGAGCTGCCACCTCTGACTCCTTCCTTAGAGGAATGGCATGCGAGGGAGGGAGGCTGGCCTACAGCCTGGTTGAGGACATGGGACTCCAGATGGAGCTGGACCCGACAGTGTGCCATGTAGCAGCAGAGACAACCTCGAACCCAACTCGTTAGCGCCCCTCTCTGGGCTCCCCGGCTCTGCCCAGCATTCACGCGGCACTTGGGGCTTCTTGCCTCTGGTAAAATGTATCTCAGTCCACCCAGCTGCTTTCTGTGTCCCAAGAGGTTCCACTAAAGGGTCCCTGGAGCTGCTCTCTTGTGCTGGACAGAGAGCTGCAGCATGACTCGAGCCTTCCAGGAGAACCAGGCTCCTCCCCGTCCTCTGCTGGGAAAACCCCCTGGAATTTAAGGAAAGACTCTACCAAGGGTCTAAAGTTGTGCCAGGGAGGCCACCCTTCCCCTTTTCAGGGTTCCTTTTATAGACCTATGTTATTCAGCCCTCAGGCTCCTGTGGGAGTGGGAGAGAACCACGTTTTGTCCTTTACTCTTAGTCACCCTGGTGCTGGGGTCAGGAAGGAATAAATCACTTCCTGAGTCACCATTCACGGGCTGAGCACTGACAGCTCACGGCCCAAGGAGATGGAGAGCAGGTGGGACCACAGGTGGGTGAACAAGCAACTGCCAGAGAACGTGATTTGTCCTGTGTGGAGGCGAGGACAAGGTGCTGGGAGAGTGGAGGTGGGCATGACTAAGGCCTGTGGGAGCAAAAGAGCTTTGAGGGCATGATGCCACCATGGGTGTTGCCCATCAGAAGGCTGGCGGCTTGCCCAGGGGAGCCCAGGGAGGCTATTGGGAAGACAGCGATTCAAAGAGTGAGCCCAACGTGCTGGTAATTCTTAAGCTGGGTCCCTGGTCACAGGCCTGGGCTCTTCCTGCTCCTGAGAGAAGATTCTATTTAGGATAGGGCTGATGGAGTGGTGGGCTTGTCAGCATCATTAGATGCAAGTGACAGAAACCAATGGGCCTATTGATGCAGAGAAGAAATCTATAGGGAGAACATTGGGGTGTTCACAAAGTCAGCAGAACTCTTTGGAGAAATCAGGCTTGGAAAACAGATTGGAGCCAAGTGAGGCAGGACAACAGCCAACAGACCAAGGGCATGTCACAGAAACACCTACCATTGCAGGAGTAATCTCTTAACTGTCCCTGCATCTTGGTGTCTTCCCTCCAAGGGTCCCGTCCCCTCATCTGGCTGCCAGAGGGCAGGGAGCAGAATCCTCTGGCTCCTAGGGTCTGGGGAAGAGAGGCCTGGAGGCCTCACAGGACAGACACCCAGCGTTTCTCCACATGTCCTGTTGTGGCTGGAGAGCTGCTTCCTACAGGCATTGGCAGCAGTTCTCAGGAGCAGCCGTCAGTTCTTCCCAGGGCACCTGTGCCTAAGCTATGGAATGGTTCAGTAATTGCCTGGGGTGGGGAGAATCCCCAGGGGGTAACTTTCTAGTTTCTGCCTCTCCTAATATGATGAATTCAGCTCTTTCTGTGGCTTTTGGAGAAAATACATTATTACCTGTAGCAGAGAGCTCCTACTGTGCACTATATGAGGTAGGGGGAAGGGAATCCCAAACAGAATGTAAGGAGGACTCCTGTGAAGGAATTTTCACATTGAAATTATTAAATGCCTTCTATATGTCAAGCACTAGGTTAAGTACATTTTTTTTTATGTAGAAGAAAGGAAAATTTATTTAAAAACCTTGCCATACACTCTAAGTAATAATCTCAAACTAGAACTGCCCAAATTTCTGCCAACATTATGATAAGTAAACAGTAGTATACTTATATATTGGAATACCACTCAGCAGCCTTCTCCGGGACCCCATCCTTTCAGGGAATCTGCAAGGTCAAAATTATTTTCTAGACTGAAGCAGGAGAATCCCTTGAGAGGAAGACCTCAAGATGACAGAGAGCTAGGATCGTGTCACTCACTCCAGCCTGGGTGAGCGAGCAAGGCCTTGCCCCCTCCCCAACCAAAACCGAAACAAAAACAAAAACACTATCTTCACGATAATTCTAAGACTGCAGTCCCCAACCCATGGGCCAACGACCGGTGCCGGTCTGGGCCTGTTAGGAGATGGGCTGCAGGAAGTGAGCAGTGGCGAGCAAGGGAAACCTCATCTGTGATTACAGCTGTCCCCAGGGCTGCAATCACCACCCGAGCTCTGCCTCCCGTCAGAAGTGAAACGGTTCCATGGTGCTGAAAAAGGACGGGGACTGGATGTTCTAAGATTTTATGATACTTCCCTGTTCTATGTTGACGATGCAAAAGCAACAGTGGGTAAATCTTCAAATGACTCAGCACAAATCAAGACCGTTGCACTAACCTCCAGTAGTAGTCACTGTTTTCTTCATTGCCAAACACAGGCCAATTTGCCAATTTCATTTAAAATTGTATCTTTTTTTTCTTTTCGAGACAGAGTCTCTCTCTTACCTTGGGTAGAGTGCTGTGGTGTCACACTCCCAGCAACCTCAAACTCTTGGGCTCCAGTGATTGTCTTCTCTCAGCCTCCCAAGTAACTGGGACGACAGGCGCCCACCACAATGCCCAGCTAGTTTTTCTATTTGTAGTAGAGATGGGGTCTCGCTTTTGCTCAGGCTGGTCTCAAACACGTGAGCCCAAGCAGTCCCCCTGCCTTGGCCTCCCAGAGTGCTAGGATACAGGTGTGAGCCACCACACCTGGCCTTAAGATTGTATCTTGAAGCAGTAAAAGTTTTTAATTTTAGCAAGTCTCAACCCTTGAGCACATGTTTTTTAATATTCTAGATGAGAGAAGGGGAAATATACATAAAGCACTTCTGCTACGTACTGCAGCAGAGCTGATGTCTTGAGGAAAATCATTTGTGATTGTTTGAGTTGCAAACTGAACTAGCCACTTCCTTGTGTATGATTCTTAGTGCACATGTGCAGAGACTCCTGCACAAGGAATGGAGTTTCTAGATCACTGGGTATGTGCACGTTCAGCTTTGTGAGAAAACATCAAACTCTTGCCCAAAGTCATTGTACTAAATTACCTTCCTATAAGGAAAGTATATGAGATCTTATGAATTCACATTCTAACACTTGATGTACCATAAGACTTTTGCATTTTTCCCCCAAATGAATGATTCTAAAATGGTCTTTCATGGCAGTATTTATTTTTGTTTTCCTAGTCATTAATTAGGGTGAATGTTCATTGCCCATATATTATTCCTGCTAATTATGAATCAGCCTGGTCAGCAGACATCACAGAAAACATCAGTATGAGCATATGGGCTACTAACTGCAGATGAAAAAGGTGGTTTACTGTGACCATATTTAATATACTATAAGAGCCTATCAATTACAAGATGCTCTATCAATTTAATACAGATTTTTTAAAAGAAACGTTAATCAAATTATAAAAAAAAATTTTTTTTTGGGACAGTTTCACTCTCTCCCTGGGTAGAGTGCCATGATTTGATAACTCACAACAACCTCAAACTTGGGCTTGAGCAATCCTTTCGCCTCAGCCTACCAAGTAGCTGGGAATACAGTCACCTACCACAACACCCGACTAATTTTTCTATTTTTAGTAGAGATGGGGTCTCCTTCTTGCTTGGGTTGGTCTTATACTCCTGAGCTCAAGCAATCCACCCACCTCAGCAAATTATGGCATTTTTCAAAACTAATAATAATGTATGTTTACTTTTATAATCAAATACCATTTCTTCTTTAATATTACCATCTAAAATCAATTCTAAGTTTTGTTTTCATTCAGGGCCTAAGGATTCTTCCCAGGTAAGGCAAATATTATTGAAGAAATGTAGGTATATGAAGTTTATGCTCATGAACTTGACCTTCTGAGTATACTTAATGAAGCCTGTTAATATGCCAAGTTTTGTGTGCGTTTCCTATTTGGTTAAACTGGTGGTTTCATTTTCTCTGCAATTGAATTACATATCATTGGAAATTTGAAAGTCAGCCAGATACTTTTGACAGATGGATGTCTAGTGTCTAGCGATAATCTTTCACAGGATACAAATTAGCCTCAGGAGCCTTTCCCAAGTTCTCAGTTCTGCTGTGCTTTTGGAAAGATTTAGCTAAGTGTGCGCAGCTCAGTAATGACAACCATGTCACATTGGCTTCCTCTGTGTGCTGCTAGCAAATTTTGACTCACAGCATTGAAAGGTATAACCTTATCTCAGAAGTGTTCAAAAGTGAAAAAGTGTGCATCTTATTTTTCCTCCAATTATCTATTAATTAATTTTTTAAATTTTTACTATTGTTTCAGGTTAATTTGAAGGTACAAAGAATTAGGTTACAATGTTTGCGTTTGTTATTTGTGTCTCCTCCCCAGGAGGTTTGCCATACACCCTGACACTGTGCCCATTAAATGGGAACACACCCGTTCCCCTCCCTCCACAGCTCTCCCAGCTCCCCCCTCCCCCACCCCCCACCTCGAATTCAGATTTTCTCTTGTGTGGGCGTGTATTAGTCTACTGGCTTCATGTTAGTACTGAGTACATTGGATTCTTGAGCCTCCATTCTCTTGATACTTTACTAAGAAGAATGTGTTTCAACTTCATCCAGGTTAATACAAAAGATGTAAAGTCTCCATTTTTTTTTTAAGTTTATTCTTAAATGTACAATAGGCTCTAAGACAACACTTCATTTTAGCTATAGGTGGGAAAAGATGTTATGTCAGGGAATACAGATGTTTAAATAGGAATCAAGGGTCGTCATCCTCTCAGGCACAAGGAACAGCTTACTTTTTGCCCGATTTCTTCATTCCACCTGTGGCCAGGGGGCCCTTCCCCGTGGCCTTGGCTTTCAGCTCCTCGGGTTTCTTCTGTTCCTCTTTCTGTTTCTGTTTGCATGCCTTATCTTCCTCATCCTGCTCCTTGGCCTGCTTCTTAAGCTGTTTCAGGGGCTTTTTCTTGCCTCCTTTGTGGCCGGACATAGCGCTGCCACCCCTTCACCAGACCCTGCCACCAGAACTTCTCTTTCTTTTTCTTTCAAGACTATTAAGAAAAGAGTATAATTGTCTTACCACCACAAATAAGTAAGCAAGGTGATGGATGTGTTAATCAGTTCGATGTAAGCATTTCACTTTGTATATCAAATCAGTACACCGTACCCCATACATGCATCAATGTACAGAGTTATGATTTAATAAAGACAAAAAAATGGAGAGCCTAAGAGAAGTCTCCATCTTTTTTAATGACTGAATATTCATGTATATGTGTGTGTGTGTATGTGTGCGTGTTTAGTTAATATTTATTGAGCATCTACAAGGTGCTAAGTTCCATTATTCCATGTCAAGGACTTTCCATTCATTATCTCTAATATTTACAGTAATTTTATGAGATAGAAAATATCCTCATTTTAAAGGAAATTGAGGTCCAAAGAGGCAAGAGAACTGGACCAAGACTCATAAGCGGCAGAATGAGAATTAAAATCCAGGTCTATCTTACGTCAAAGCCCATAAATTTTCTACCATGCTATGAATCTCTTCCTTAGTTCCCAAATTCTACGGACCATAGTAAATAAGACCACAGACAAATTACTGTGTAGTCCTACCTGTCAGTAGTTGCGTAGTCCTAAGGTTGAATGCCTTCTTTTATGAAGAGGTTACTGGCAGGGACAATGAAGAGGTTTACAAGAGAGTTGAGCTCTGTTAAAAATAACAACAAGGTATTTACTCCTAATCCTGTTAAGCACCCCAGAGCTCCATGCAAGCTGAGTGGGGGGGGGGGAGGCATGTTAATTGGCCTGGGTATAGGTGGGGCTAAGGTGGCTGGTTTAATCTCCCATGGCTTCCCTCCTCAGCCAGTGCTTGGTATTACCTTTTCCTGCGTTAGTTGGTGCCGAACCCTAACTTTCTTTGTTCTGATGAGCAATTATGATGCACTGTCATCAAAGAGGCTCAGTTTCAGCCCTGGACATGTATTTCTTTTCATTAAAAGTGCCTGAAACTCGGGCAGTGCCTGTGGCTCAAAGGGGTAGGGCGCCAGCCCCATATGCTGGAGGTGGTGGGTTCAAACCTAGCCCTGGCCAAAAACTGCAAAAAAAAAAAAGTGCCCGAACCTTGGCCAGGTGTGATGGCTCACGCCTCCAATCCTAGCACTTTGGGAGGCCGAGGTGGGAGGATCACTTGAGCTCAGGAGTAAGCAAGAACGAGACCCCATCTCTAAAAATGGAAATTAACTGGGTGTCATGACAGGTGCATGTAGTCCCAGATACTTGGGAGGCTGAGGCAGGAGGATTGAGTGAGCCCAGGAATTTGAGGTTGCTGTGAACAAGCTGACACCACAGCACTCTAGCCTGAGCAAGAGAGTGAGACTCTGTCTCAAGAAAAAAAAAAAAGAAAAGAAAAACAAAGGTGCTCTAACCTAAAAGAAGTTGCTCTAAACAGTGCACTAATGCATAGTATTGATCAGAACTCAGGGGTTCTACCAGTTTCTGGTTTACACACAGGTCTGTTTGGAGCTCCTCCCGGCCTCAAGATGTCTGGGTGGGGAGGGAGGGCCAATCCCTAACGTTATATACAATAACTCTTAAGCTACCCTGGGCAAGCAAAAACTTATTTGGGATTTTTTTTCATACCTTCCCAAAGGAAGCTTCCTTCCTTCAAGGCCCTCAAATGCATGGCTTAGTCTGGCCATTTACGAACTTTTCACCACCAAAAACACTTTCTATAACGTCTGCCCCCCTCCCACCCCCCGCTTTTCTTATAAAGAACTTTTATCTAGCAAGCTGTGTGTTGGCTTTTTAAACTCTATGAATTAAATATAATCAGCAGAAAAGAGAGTTCCCGTTAAAAGGTGAAGTACTTGAAAGTTTACTCAGCCTGCCTGGGCAACCTTATCTCAGGTAAAATATGACTTTCTGCAGGCTTTTTCTTAAAGTGTGAAAAATAACTCTATGGTTCCACACACTGCCTTTTCAGATAAATCCCCAGGGTTCTAGTGACCTGGATTTGAAACTGCTGGTCTGATTTACTCAATACAGTACACTTAACTTTGTAGTTGACCTTGGGGTCAACCAATCACACTGACTTTCTGCTCCAACCTTCGTATGAAGATAATCTATACAGAAAACCAGATACCATAATTTTTTAATTCAGGGATGCCCTATCAAGTTTTTTTTATTCAGGTATAATTTACATACAGCAAAATTCATACTTTCGGTGTAAAAATTCTATGAGTTTTGACAAATATCCACATTTGTGTAATCGCCACCACAACCAAGATACAGAACAGTTCTATTGCCCCCCAAACTTCCCTGTACCCCAATGTTGGCATCCTTTCCCTGTACTTACAGCTTTCAGCAACCTCTGTTCTCTGTCCCTAAGGTTCTTCCTTTTACAGAATGTCATGTAAGTAGAATCATACAGATGGTGGCCTTTGGTGTCTAGCTTCTTTCACTTAGCAAGAGGCATCTGAGATTTTTCTATGTTGATGCACCTATCAGTTTATTTTTCCTTTTTATTGAGGAGTACTATTCCACTGCCTGGACGTTTGTGGACATCCACTATGCCTGAGTACTATTCCACTGCAGTTCATTTGTTTACCAGTTAATGAACATTTGCATTGTTTAGCATTTAATAATCTTGAATAAAATCACAATAAATATTTGTGTACAAATTTTCGTATGGAGGGCAATGCCTGTGTCTCAGTAAGTAGGGTGCTGGCCCATATACCGAGGGTGGTGGTTCAAACCCAACCCTGGCCAAACTGTAACAAAAAAATAAGTGGGTGGTGTGACAGGTGCCTGTGGTCCCAGCTACACAGGAGGCTGAGGCAAGAGAATTGCCTAAGCCCAAGAGCTGGAGGTTGCTGTGAGCTGTGACACCACAGCACTCTACCGAGGGCGATAAAGTGAGACTCTGTCTCTGAAAAAAGAAAAAAAAAAAGTTTGTTGCTTGGGAGGCTGAGGCAAAAGAATTGCCTAGGCCCAGGAGTTGGAGGTTGTTGTGAGCTGTATGATGACACGGCACTCTACCATGGGTGATAAAGTGAGACTCTGTCTCTACAAAAAAAAGTTTCATATGGAAATAAATTTCCATTTTTTCTTGGATAAATACCTGTGAATGGAATTTGTGGGTCATGTGATAAATGCATATATAACTTTCCTTAGAAACTATCAAATTGTTTCCAGAATTGTTGTACCATTTTATCCCCACCAATAATGTATGAGAGTTGTAGTTTCTCCCCATCCTTAGGACTTCATCTTGTCCTTTATTTTTTTTGAGATGGAGTCTCACTCTGGCAACCTGAGTAGAATGCTATGGCATCATAGCTCACAGCAACCTCAAACTCTTGGGTACAAGCCATCATCTTGCCTCAGATTTTCTATTTTTCATAGAGATGGGGGTCTCAGTCATGCTCAGGCTGGTCTCAGACTCCTGAACTCAAGCAATCCACTGGCTGTGGCCTCCCAGAGTCCTAGGATTACAGTCGTGAGCCACCTCACCCAGCCCAATGTTGTCATTTTTTAACATTTTAGCCATTCCAGTAGGTGTACAGTAATTTTTATTTTAGATTTTCCTAATGACTAATGATGCTGAGCAGATTTTCATATGCTTATTTGTCATCTAGGTTCTTTAGTGAGCTTCTTGTTCAAATCTTTGCCATTTTTTTTTTTTTTTTTGAGACAGAGTCTCACGATATCACTCTCGGTACAGTCTCACGGCTGTGCCGTGGCGTCACATCTCACAGCAAACTCAAACTCTTAGGCTTAAGAGATTCTCCTACCTCAGCCTCCCAAGTAGCTGGGACGACAGGTACCTGCCACAACGCCCGGCTATTTTTAGAGACGAGGTCTCGCTCTTGCTCAGGCTGGTCTCCAACATGTGAGCTCAGGCAATCCACCCGCCTCGGCCTCCCAGAGTGCTAGGATTATAGATGTGAGCCACTGCTTCCAGCCACTTTGCCATTTTTTTAATTACATGGTTTGTTATTGAGTTGAGAGTTCTTTATATATTCTCAATATAAACCATTTGTCAAATACGTGTTTTGTAAATATGTTCTACTCTGTGGCTTGTCTTTTCATTTTCTAAGCAGTATCATTTGCAGTGCAGGCGGCTTTAATTTTAATAAAGTCTGATTTATCGATTGTTTTATGGATTGTGCTTTTGATATTGTCATATCTAAGAAATCTTTACATAACTCAAGATCTTTATATAACTCTACATCCCAAGATACTTTTCCCTCATGTTTTATTCTAATGGTTTTATAGTTTTTACATTTAGGTCTATGATGTATTTTGAATGAATTTTTGTACAAAGTATAAGAGTCAAGGATTTTTTTTTTTTGCAGTTTTAGCTGGGGCCGAGCTTGAACCTGCCACCCCCGGTATATGGGGCCAGCACCCTACTCCTTGACCCACCATCGCTGCTCGGTTTTTAATTTTACATGTGAATATCCAATTGTTCTAACACAATTTTTTAAAAAGACATTTTCTTCATGTAATCAATATTCCACCTTTGTCCAGGCTCTCTTCCCATTCCATCCTAATACCATTTACTGCAGTACAGGAGATCAGAATATGCTACCCGCAAATTTTCCCCTTTGGCATAAGGATTACTTGTATTTTGACCTGAAAGCAATTGAGAAGAAGCAGATACAAGACAATCTCTTTGCCCTCCCCCTATTTGCCTAAAAGCAGGACATAAATTTATGAGGTGTCCCTCCTCTCCTCTCTACCAAGAAAGATAAAGGTTGATGGATCACTGAGGACAACTTCAAATCCTTATCAGTCTGGAGATGGTCCAAAAGGAATCTACATACATTCCCATTCATTTGCCTTAGGAGATAGATATTTTTAACTTCTTTTTCCAAGTGAGGAAACAAAGACTCAAAGAATTTAAGAAATTTGTCTAGGATAATACAGCTTATGCTTTCCAGACAGTGAATTTAAATCCATTATTTCTTATCTCCCACACCCATGTTCTTCCCTCCACCTTATTTATACTGCTGACAGTCCAAGTCATTCTTAGCAGCTATCAGTCTTGTCTACAGATGAGAAACCCTGGGAGAAGCTATTAGAAATTATAGCTACCTGGTTTCCCCCAGATCAACTGCACCAGAATCTCTGAGACTAAGGCCTGGGTGTCTTCTACAAGCTCCCTAACTGATGCTGAGCTACAGAACCCTGGACCTGATGCTCCTAAAAAGAGGGGTCCTCTTGTTGATCTGAGGTGCCTGTTCCTTGAACTTGGGGGCACTCGATAGTGAATGCTTAGCAGGAGGCAATGGCTACATCTGCTTTAGGCCTGGGAGGCTCAGGGCTATAAAAGGCGAAGCTTTCTCCTTCATTTATTAAGTGCTAGTAAATCCAAGGAGTGTGTCATGGTATTTTAGCATCAACTTATCACACATGTTTGTGCTGGCTTATGGATGAAATCCTGATGGAAAACAGGTGGGACTCCTCAAAGCTGCTGCTCAGGACTTAACGAGTTACAAAGGGATGCTAATAAATGAGGTTGATGAGAGGAACGTTGCCTTTTCGGAGGATGTGGTGGGCTCTTATTCCTTAGACGGATTTGGCCTGCTGGAGCATCGTTCAAAGCAGAAAGCAATGTTCCTTGCATCGCTGTGGGAGGCAATGTGCATCCCAGAGCAGTCTAGTTACTGAGGCAGGGAGCCTTCTCACTAACGGGGTGGATTGAGGTCTGAGCCGGAGTTATTGGCAGAGTAAAATTATTGTGTTTTAGGCTATTTATTACTCAAGGTTTAGAATGCCTTTAGAAGTTTTCCTGTGCCAGATGTGACATCCAGTCTGGGTAACATTACCATCTTTGAAATGTCTCTATAACACGGACCATATTGTCACTATAATGATTTTAACATTAGTGTTTCCCATTATGAGGGTAAAATGCACATCGTGGAATTTTAGAAAATGCAGAACAGAAGCCGAAAGTAAAACTAAGGAAAGTTTTTGCTTGCCTAGTCCCATGCTAGAACTTTCGTATGTGTCACCTCATTTAATCCATATAAGAATGCTGAGAAAAGAAAAGCATTATTCCTATTTTCAGATGAGGACATTGAAGCCTGAGGATATTCCAGTGATTTTTTGGAAACTCCCACAGAGGCAGGTGGTCTGGCCCAAATCTCATTCTCATCCCATTACACCTTTCAGGTACACGACGTTTGGGGATAGTTTGCTTCTTTTGTTAAGCAAGCAACTTTATTTCTGATGTGGTGTTTGGGTTCCATATTTTTGAACACCTAAAAACACCAGTTTTACTTCTAGCTCTTTTTTTCTTTTAATGTGGTTTGTGAAAGTTGTCAGAATCAGGATGGAGTCATTTGTGTTAAAAAACAAAGACAAAAACAAAACAAAACTGACAAATAGAGGCAGGGAAGGTCTAGAAGGGAGGGCTCTCATGCACAAGTGCCTGATAACAAGAACTATCACAGAAGACTTGGTAAAAAAAATCACAATTTTGCACAAAGGCTATTACAATCTTACATAAAAGAAAAATACTTCAATGAAGACATCTGCCCAGCGATTGCCTGACCAACCTTGCTTGGACTGGCATCACCCTTATTACTGATACTTACAGTCAACAATAATTAACTAAAAACAATTGGCCTGGCGAGGAATCTCATGCCTATAATCCTCACACTCTGGAGACCAACGCAAGAGCAGAGGTCCTCAAACTTTTTAAATGGGGCCAGTTCACTGTTCCTCAGACTGTTTGAGGGCCAGACTATAGTTTTAAAAGAAGCTATGAACAAATTCCTATGCAAACTGCACATATCTTATTTTGAAGTAAAAAAACAAAATGGGAACAAATACAAATACAATATTTAAAATAAGAAAAAAAAAAGGCACCCCATCTACAAAAAAAAAGACCTCCTAACTTCAGGAAAAAAGGCCCCACTTAACTGCAAAAAAAGGCCCTACTAACTGCAAAATAAAATTAGACCTCCTAACTACAAAAGAAAATAAATCCTAACTTGTTCTTATGTTGGTCCTCAGGCAGCAGCAGGCTCTGCACAGGCAAACCTGTAACCCGTCCAATCGCGAGTCTCAGTCTCACCTGAGACTGAGAGGAGGAGTCGGGAGACAGAGAGAAGGAGGGGAGTCAGAGAGTGCAGCGCACATTCCACACATGCACACTGCGGCCCGGGACCAGTCCGCTGCTAAGCAGGACAGGCAGTGGTGAGAAAAACACCCAGCGGGCCAGATAAATATCCCAGCGGGCTGCGTGGCCCGCGGGCTGTAGTTTGAGGACCCCTGGGCAAGAGGATTGCTTGAGACCAGAAGTTCAAGCCCAGACTGAGCAAGAGCTAGAGCCCCCTGTCTACTAAAAATATTTGAAATAGGAAAAAAAAAAAAAAAAAGCCAGTGACAGTGGTGCATGCCTATAATCTCAGCTAGTCAGGAAGCTGAGGCAGGAGGATTACTGGAGCCCAGGAGTTGGAGGCTATAGTGAACTATGATGATGCCACAGAATTCAATGTGGAGCAACAGAGCAAGACCCTGTCTCAGAAACAAACAAATAAACAAAACTAATTATTTGGGCCAGACACAGTGGCTCATGCATGTAATCTTAGCACTCTGGGAGGCCGAGGAGGGTAGATCACTTGAGCTCAAGAGTTCAAGACCAGCCTGAGCAACAGTGAGACTCCATCTCTCAAAATAGACAGGCATTGTGGCGGGCCCCTGTAGTCCCAGCTACTTGGGAGGCTGAGGCAAGAGAATCACTTGAACACAGGAGTTTGAGGTTGCTGTGAGCTGTGATACCACATTACTCTACTGAGGGAGACAAAGTGAGACTGTCTCAAAAAGAAAAAAGGAAAAAAATCCCAATTATTTAATCCTCCTCCTTTTCCCTTAAAAACTTTTGTCTTCCTTTACCCCTCTGCATGTGTACCCTCATTGCAATGCCCATTCCCAAATAAATATCACTTTCTTTCAGACAATCTCTGTCTGTTATTTTTACTGACAAAGTTTATAATAGAAACAGTTTTCCAGTTAGTTTTTAGCCTTTGAGCATTCATTTAGCGGATGACACAGTATCTGAAGACCAGGCTTTAAAGGGCATTCCTTCCAGGTAAAGAGTTTATCTTGGCAAACGTAGCTGTTGATAAAAGCAAATTACTTTTGTTGAAAGGAATGTAAGAACTGTCTCTTTCCCTGTCACACAGAATGATATCATCCGAATCCTTTATAACTTAATTTTTTTTTTCTTTTTGCTAGTGGATCCATGAATTGTCTCATACACCATAGCGGATTCCAACTTCCATGACCACTGTCCTGATGCAAAACATTTTTCTTTTATTTGCAAACTTTCCTCCTGACTACTCATAAGAAGGGAAGCTCTTAAGAAGTAAGGATTTTTTTTTTTTTTGGCAGTTGGGTGGGGACAGAATGACATGGGAAATAGAAAAGAATGATCTTTCCACAGTTGTATGTAAACCCAGAGGGAGCCGAGGGTCTGCGCTGGGTTGCAGGGAGCTCCTCCTTGGAGACCCCCACCCGGGCAGGCTGAGCAGGCCGAGACTGTGGGAAGCAGAGCAAACAAACAAGACAGACAGAAACGAGAGAACAATGGCAGGGCTGTGGAGTAGCAAAGCAGGCCTGGAGTTTCTGGTCACAAGGGCAAGAGCCCAGACCGTGTTTATCCCAGAACTCTACACAGCTATAAAAATTCATGACGGGTCCTGAGATAGTAGAAGTTAGCAAATCTCCTCTACAATCTCTGTTTCAGGTTAAAAGAACAAAAGCCACTTTTACATTTTTTCTGGCCAAGGTCTTGCCTTGCCTTTCTTAGCTTCACAATAGCTTCATTGACCCAAGCTGGAGTTGGTGGGTGGGTGGGTGGAGATTGTAAACATGAACTTCCCACAGCAGAGTAAATATTTCTCTGTGCAAACAGGGATCCTTCTGCTTTCTTTCAACTTAAGAGCTTGCTAATTAACTACCAGGGCTTTCGGGTGGGTGATTAGCTCCAACCCTCCACCAAACAGCTCTGTGTTTATATCTTTTCATATTTTGACCCCATGCTTTTTGGCTGAAGCATGAAAGAAAAATCTGAAATGTCTTCTCTAATGTTTAAAGTCTCTATTTCTGTAGAGGAACATTTAAAACAAACCCTTGGACTAGAGCAGAAGTGGACGGCAATATCTCTGCTGAGAAATGTGCAGGTGAAGGACGGAGCCAGCAAGAGAGAATCTGTTTCTCATTAGAATTCTTGGCAAAGCATTTCGAGGTGCATCTGGAAAAAAAGAGAGAAGGCTGCCATGGAGGCTTGTTTAATAAGCCCCTTCCTCCCCGCACACGTCTGCTGGCTTTCCCTGTGAAGGTCACCTGGGACCAGGTTTTCCAGTCCCTTTGCCTACCCCTCATGTGTCTGTACATAATCTGGGTGTATCATGTAGAAAGTGGGGAACCCAAATAAGGAAAACCCATTTCACGCTCATTTTTCTAAATATCAAATGAAGTTCTCCCTTGGACAATCTCGGTTTCATAGATGCAAAGGATGCCAAGGAGAGGAGTCAAAGAAAAGAGTCACTTGTAGTTCCTTGTGCAGGATGACAGTCTTCGAGGTGATACTATTGCTTTTATCGGAACATCACTTTTGTCTGAAGTAGCAGGTCTTCATTTTACAGATAGAGAAACAAATGACAACAACACTCCCCTGCCCCAAACCAAATCAAAACAACACAAACCCCGAGACCGCAACAAAACCTGAGGCCCAGAGAGAGTAGGTGCCTTACATAGCTTCACAGCCAATGGGTGACAGGGCTGGGACTGGAACTCTGATCCCTACCCACCACAGCATATTGGAGATCACACCACCCCCAAGGGCCATTATGTTCTCTTTCCTGGATGTCTCAGGTCTTACTTTATGTTTTATTTTTAAAAAACTTAGGGAATAGGCTCGGCACCCGTAGCTCAATGAGTAGGGCGCCAGCCACATACACTGAAGGTGGCAGGTTTGAGCCCGGCCCAGGCCTGCTAAACACCAGTGACAACTGCAACCAAAAAATAGCCCGGCATTGTGGTGGGCACCTGTAGTCCCAGCTACTTGGGAGGCTGAGGCAAGAGAACCGCTTGAGCCCAGGAGTTTGAGGTTGCTGTGAGCTGTGACGTCACGGCACTCTACCGAGGGTGACAGAGTGAGAACCCGTCTAAACAAACAAACAAACAAATAAAACTTAGGGGATAGAAGTGGTTTTTGATGTCCATTACATCACTTTATGGCCATATGTAGCCCTCATTTAGCTCCCACTTATAAGGGAGAACATGTGGCATTTGTTTTCTCATTCCTGAGATATTTCACTTTGGACCATATTCTCCAGTTCCATCCCAGTTGCTGCAAAAGACATTATTTCATTCCTTTTTATGGTTGAATAGCCCTCCCTGCTATATGTTTATATATATACCTCATTTTCTCTATCCAGTCATTAGCTGATGCGCACTTGGGTTGGTTCCATATCTTTTCAACTGTGAACTGTGCTGTGATAAACATGCAGGTGCTGGTGCCTGTTTTGTAAAACGACTTCTTTTCCTTTGGGTAGATTCTCAGTAGTGAGATTGCTGGAGGAGGGCTACTCCTCCTGGTAGGTCTACTTTTAGTTCTTTGGGGAATCTCCAAGCTGCTTTCCGTAGCAGTTGTACTAGTTTACATCCCACCAACAGTGAATAAGCATTCCCTTTATCAACAGTAGCATCTGTTATTTTTTGATTTTTTAATAATGGCCATTCTGACAGGGGCAAGCTGATATCTCACTGTGATTTTAATTTGCATTTCTCTGATGAGTAGTGAAGTTGAGCGATATTTTTATTTGTTTGTTGGTCATTTGTTTATCTTCTTTTGGGAAAAAAAAACTGTTCCTATTTTTCGTCCACTTTTTTGTTTATTTATTTATTTTTTCTGCTTTATTTGAGTTCTTTGTAGACTCTGGACATTAGCTCTTTGTTAATGTACAGTTTGCAAATATTTTCTCCCAGTCTGTAGGTTGTCTGTTCACTCTGTTGATTATTCCCTTTGCTACGCAAAACTTTTTTTTTTGAGACAGAGCCTCAAGCTTTCGCCCTGGGTAGAGTGTGCTGGCATCACAGCTCATGGCAACCTCCAACTCTCGGGCTTAAGCGATTCCCTTGCCTCAGCCTCCCAACTAGCTGGGACTACAGGCACCCACCACAACACCTGGCTATTTTTTGGTTTTAATTGTCATTGTTGTTTGGCAGGCCCCGGGCCAGATTTGAACCTGCCAACTCTGGTGGATGTGGCTGGTGCCTTAGCTGCTTGAGTTACAGGCGCCGAGTCAACGATGCCAAACTTTTTAGTCTAAGTCTAATTAATTTATTTTTATTGTTGCTGTATTTGTTCTTGGGGTCTTAGCCATAAATTCTTTGCCTAGGTCCATGTCCAAAAGAGTTTTTCCTGTAATTTTTTCTAGAACGTTTATGGTTTCAACTCTTCTGTTTAAGTCTATAATTCAGCTCTTAGTTGAAATGCCACTTTCTCCCTCTGATCCACCCCATCCTTAGGTGAAGTTGGGCCCCTCTTTATGGCACTTGGCACAAATGTTAACCAGAGGTTTGGGTGATCATGTGATTAATGCCTCCCTCTTCAGAGAGACTGGCAGGCCCTGAGACAGGACCTGTATCCAGTCTTGGGCATCATTGTGTCACGTGACCCAGAACAGTGCCTAGAACCTGATGGTCCCACACACATAAAAAACAGTTTGTAAAACGAATGAAAAAATGAATTAAAAATTGCTCAACACAGTGTGAAGCCTGAACCCCGATCAGCTTCCTTACTTCCTTAGTGAACTACCCGAGAAAATTTCTGGATTCTGTTGTTTCTCCTTCACATAGTTTGAAAACCTTTTGCTAAAACATTGAGAAACTGCCTTAAAAGTTAGAGGCTGGAAGATTGTGAATTGTGCAGGATTTCTGCTTATTTCTAGCCCTGAAGAGGTTAGTTCATGCTCATAATTGATATCCAGCTCCCCATCACACCTGTGTGTTCTGGGAGATATGTCATTGCTTTCTAGGTGGGTGACTGAGGGGGTGATTCAGTCTAAATGATCGCCTAGTTCTCTCTGGCCTTGCAAACAGTCCTGTGGCTTGGGAGAGTACTCCAGCACTTTCCTGGCCAGCATCAAAAGGTGGTCGTAGCACATACCATCCAGCTCCCAAGGGGAAACTGAGGCAGGGAGGAGCTTTGCTTTGGTAATGCTGGGACAAGAATCTAGGGCTCTTGCCTCTTTGATATCTCTCCGACTGAACAGAGGGTGTGCTCAGCACAAAGCATGTCTCAAGGGCTATCTGTAGTAGATTCTGAAATGGACACAAAAAGTCTGGAAAATTAATTACAAAAAAATAAAGACAGAGCATGACCCCACATTCCAGGAACTTACAATTTCATTGGAGACTGAAATGAAATTCCTGAAATGACGACAAATGAAATATTGCAAGTGTAGGCCATTAACCCTACATTATGTGCAGGACGGACACCAAGCACTGAGAATTCTAAGTGGATTGACTATTGCACATAACTCTACCACTCTACCTTGAGTGCACATATGACAGGGAAAGAGTTCCGTATGTCAGCAAGTCCTGCAGGGTGCAGTGCGGTGGCAAAGGGCACACAATTTCAGCAGGCTCTGCCACTTCCTGGCTCTGTGATCTTGGGCAGGTTATTGAGCCTCCCTCAGACTTGATCTTCTGTTCTGTAAAATGGGTTGAGAAGATAATAAAGATACTCATAGAGCTGTTGTGAGATTTACATTCCTGAAACATTTGTCAAGCATAAGTTGACATGCAATAAATACTAGTAGTTATTATAATAAAGATAAAGCTATATGGAGGTTAGAACAGGTTATCTCAAGGAGGTTATGAATCTTCAGTCACCAATAGTATTAGAACTCTGGCTAGAAATTACAGAAGGAACTCAATTTTAGAAGGGAGTAGATCATAGAAGTTGGTGGCATGTAAGGTCTTTCCCAAAACTGATCCTAAGATGAATTTTCAAAATATTCGCTGGACCCTTGACAATGACTGTGTATTGGCCAAGTGGGAAGAGGGGAAGGATCGAGTCCTAGAATATGGGCCCAGATGGGCAGAAGCTTGCAGGAGACATGGAGCTGAAAGTCATTGTTCTTATATACCCAGAACTTCATCCTGCTTGGGTTTTCTGAGCATCCCATGGTCCTTTATCTACAGCTTTACAGAGGTCCAGCCAGGGGTTTGTCGTGATTCTGAAGCCCTTGCACTTATGTGTGTCAGAATTTTATGAACTTTTGAGGGAAGAAAAGTTTGTGATATAATTTCAGCATTACCACAAATGAGTTCTAACTGTGATGGTTCACTCCTGCTCCTCAGGGCAGTTTTCCAACGGTCCTACAGGATTTCCTTATGATCAGTTTCTAAACTCAACCGAAACCACTTTCCTCCACCCAAAACAAACAAACTGATGAGGTCACTTTACTGTATGGCCTTGCCCCATGTGTGGCAGCATTCTCAGAGATGGAGCTAGTGAAGAAAATGCCTTTCACCAGGAAGAGCACGCTTTGACAGTCACGTGAGCTTATACGGCATTTTCTGTTTTTTTGAAATAGAGTGTCACTATGTTGCCCTCAGTAGAGTGCTATGGTGTCATAGCTCACAGCAACCTCAAACTCTTGGGCTCAAGCTATTCTCTTGCCTCAGCCTCCCAAGTAGCTGGAACTACAGGCACCCGCCACAATGCCCGGCTATTTTTTGGTTGTAGTTGTCATTGTTGTTTGGCAGGCCCGGGCTGGATTCAAACCTGCCAGCTCTGGTTTATGTGGCCAGTGCCCTAGCTGCTGAGCCACAGGTGCCAAGCCTATATGGCATGCTTTAAAAATAGAAATCATCTGGGCGGCACCTGTGGCTCAGTGAGTAGGGTGCCGGCCCCATATCCCGGGTGGCGGGTTTGAACCCAGCCCCGGCCAAACTGCAATTTAAAAAAAAAAAAAATAGCCAGGCGTTGTGGCGGGTCCCTGTAGTCCCAGCTACTCGGGAGGCTGAGGCAAGAGAATCACCTAAGCCCTGTGAGCTGTAACGCCACAGCACTCTACTGAGGGCGACAAAGTGAGACTCTGTCTCTAAAAAAGAAAGTAGAAATCATCAAAGAAAATTCTGCAGTGCCGTTCAGTTACCTGAAGATTTAGCTATGTACAACTCCTATTGGCAAAATTAACAAGGGAGGTTAATGGTTTGGAGTGACCCTGAAGTGGAGAGTTCTGCATTTCTGCCGAGGGACCAAAGAAAATGTGCTCTGGACATTCATCTCAGAGAGGCTGAGTGATGATCACCTAATGTGCACAGCTGCATTTAGAAAGATCAGTAGGGCTGCTTAAAAAACCTACCCGGCAGCAACCTGGGCATTTTATACTCATTCAGCTCAGTTACAATTGACCACTTTGTCTACAGTTCAAGGAGAGTTGGCAGCTGGAAGGGATGCAGAGTGGGGAGCTGCTGCTGAGGACCCAGTGACACAGACGGCAGCTATCTCACAGCCACAGAGGAGAATGATGTCTGGGATCCCCCTCCACGGCCTACCTTGATGCCTAGGGACCTCCTGAATAGGGAGACATCACCACACTCTCCTGCGGTATTGTACACCTTTCAGACCCGTGTTTTTAGTAGTTCTCTGCTGTGCTGGGATTTGTCTTTCGAAACCACTCCCAGGGGCAATCAGTTCAGCTGGGACTCCAGAGCGGAAGCCGGACAGAAGGTCATTACTTCCTTACTGCTTACCACGGTCCCATTCTCCATAGAAACGTGTGGGCCCAATCTTGGCTTTCAGCAATGATTTGTATCTGCCTCATTCATCACGGCATTCCCAGTACCAAACATGGTCCCCAGTCCACAGCAGGCACTCAAGAACTCTGAGAGATGTAGATGGATGCTCCGTGTTCTGTATATGTCAGTTGCACGGCTGCCAAGAAGGGGCAGCAGGCCTTTACCCCACAGAGAAGCAGCTTTGCTCAGAGAGCTGGGTACAGGAGAAGCTAGAGGTGAGGGCCCTGAGAACCAAGCATACACTCCACCAATCTTCCTCTCTCATCAGTGAGCAAGAGTCCAAAGATGCATTTTCCTGTCATTAATCTGGGACTGTATAATTTCCTCACTTGTCTAAAGGGAGCAACAGAACATTCCCTCCCTACCCCAAGGGGTGTTAGGGAGATACATGACAAGGACAAATTGTCACAGAGATTCTGGGCTTCACTCTGATGACAGGACCAACCTCTCCCAAGAACTAGTGCCCAGGAGCTGCCCAGAATCCTTAGGAAATTTTCTTGGAAAGAGCCAGGAAATGAACTGCTGGTCTATCAGTGAAGACAATAGCTCCTAGCTACCAATTTCCACAATGTGCTCAATCTCCTGGACACTAAGACCAGGCCCGTGCAAAGAGGCGTGGATGAAAGCAAGTTTAAGTGTGAGCTGCTACCTTCTACACAGTGGGATTGTTGGACTAGCCCATCAGGGAGAGGCGCCCCCATCACCTTCTTCCCTTTTATGGATTAATGCCTATGCCTAAGTAAAAGTCAATCTTGACAACAGAGCTTTCTTTTTTTCTTTTCCTAAATGAAAACATTAAACAAAAAAAATTCTGGAGCCAACTTGAATGTATAAACTTTTAATAATATAGATGTAAAAGCCAAATACTCCTAATGAAATACTGCTAATGATTTCTTGGCTTCTTTCTTTTTTTTTTTTTTTTTTTTTTTTCATGCCTTTTCTTTTTTTTCTTGGCTTCTTTCTTTAACAAATTCTGTCAAGTGATCACTTTACTAATCTAAAAATACCTTTGGTTAAGTTCTATGGAGGGTTTTGTATATTTCCTAAATAGGATTTAGTTATTTAAAATACTGGGGGGGGGGGGGGACACCACCCTGTAAATTAGAGTCTGTCTAAGGTTATTACCTCTTTTCTGAAGAATAATTTTAGAGATGTAGCATTTCAATAGTACCTTTAGGAAAGGTGATATTTAATTATTTAAAGCTTTGCTTCCTTCAAAAAAAAACAAAAACAAAAACAAAAAAGGACTGATGATGGAATTCCCTAAAAGCTAATAAGGGCTTTCACAGGGCAGCGTCCGTCTAAAGGCCTAGCTTCTGATATAAGTTATGTTACTGCTGAACTCTGGTTTCAGTCTCTATTAGCCCACTCAATGGGTAAAGAATGTGTTTATATTTAGCAGAGGCAGAGGAGACCAAACTGAGCTAGAGAAATTATCTTTCTGGGATATCATTATGCTGTACAAAATTATATAAAAATTAATTTTGTAAGTCCTGGGCACAGAGATATAGTTGCTTATGAACTTTTAACTTAATCTTAGAAAGAGAAACTCTTTTAATTTGAAAGGTATAGAGGTAATAACAACAATTTCCATTTATTAAGTCCTCCTTTTTATTAAATATTTGCTGTGTAGCAAGCATTATATAAAAGACTTTAAATGCATTATCTTATTTCTTTTCTAGTTCTTGGTATTAAACTTATAATTCATTTATTTTTAATCTTGTTCTTCCAGTAATGTATTTTATTTTATTTATTTTTTTTTTTTTGAGACAGAGTCTCACTCTGTTGCTCCAGGCTAGAGTGCCCTGGCATTAGCCTAGCTCACAGCAACCTCAAACTCCTGGTCTCAAGCAATCCTCTTGCCTCATCCTCATAAGTAGCTGGAACTACAGGTGCCCTCCATGATACCTGGCTAGTATTTTGTTTGTTTGTTTGTTTTTTAGTAGAGATGGGGTCTTGCTCTTGCTCTTGCTCAGGCTGGCCAGTAATGTACTTTAAAGCTATAAATTTACCTCTAGGTACTGCTTTATCTGTACCCCACAAGTTTTGTTATGTAGTTCTTTCATAGTCATTCAGGCCTAAACATTTTGTAACTTTTATTAAGACTTTCTCTCTCTCTCTCTCTCTTTTTTTTTTTATGACAGAGCCTCAAGCTGTCACCCTGGGTAGAGTGCTGTGGCATCACAGCTCACAGCAACCTCCAACTCCTGGGCTCAAGCGATTCTCCTGCCTCCGCCTCCCAAGTAGCTGGGACTACAGGTGCCTGCCACAATGCCGGGCTATTTTTTGGTTGCAGTTGTC